>VUQG01021038.1:0-11019 GCA_015106755.1 Etia nguti | reverse complement strand
GGTTGGTGTTTTGGGGGGGGGGGGGGGGGGGGTGGTTTAATTAGATTAGAGCTCCACTGTGTTCATTTATTACTGTCTGACATGTGTTGAAAGGTCCATTTTATGCTTTGAATATGAGTGCAGTTACTCATTACTTTTCTATTTAAAAGAACAAGCATTTCCATGCAGATTTATTGTTGTCTCAGTTAAAACAACAGCAAAGCTGTGACAGCTTCAAATAAATTAAACTATTGAAATTGCTCATGGGAGCACTGATATTAAGATTTCTCACAGGAAATTAAAAGAAAAAGTGAACAAGCACAATGGAATATAAGGCTGATAGAGTTTGAGTAGTACTAAAGAAGAAATTGAGTGTCCACCAATTTTCCTGTAATTTCCATCCATGTCATACCAATATCAGCTACTTTCACCATTTCAACATTGACAGCAATGTTTACACCTGCTGATGCAGTCACATACTGTGACCCAGATTGTGACAGAGGAACACTGTGCATACCTTATTGGTGTCTCTCACATGTAACAATCAATTATTCAGAGGACTTTTTTAAATCCACACACCCACCCACTGACTCAGAATTTCCAACCACTCCTGCCCCACCCTCCAGAGAGTCATTCACCCTATGACAACAGCCCAAAACTGGTGCTATTAATTTTATCTTTGACGGTTGACCTCTAAAATTAACCTCACTGCCATATGGTATGCACCTAGGTCATTATGTGTGAATTTAATTAAGCTACTATTTATTCATCTACTATTATTATCATAATTGTTCTTCTCATGACCTAAACAGCATAGACTAAATGATGAATTACAGTCTTTTGACCTCAAGTCTATAGTAAATCCTGAAAATGCATTTTGATTTGTTATTTTTATTTTATTCATAAACTTGAGGTATAAAAGTGAACACAGTGAAAAGGTAAAAGTCCCTTTGTACTTTCATTCCTCTAAACCCCTCTACAATTAAAAGTCTTACAGCTTTTCAAATCAGTCGAATTTTATCCACTTTTGACAAAGAAAATAGTCAAAACTCTTCCTACGAGTCGCACTATGCCAGCTGGAATAGAATCCAGCCCTTCAGGCACCGATAAGTAAGATAGGCAGTTAAGAATATGGATGGATGGAAATAAATAATCAATGGTTGGGTAAAAAGTTTGCATAACCCCAACCCCTCACTGTTCTTCTGAATGAGCAGCTGGCTTGCAGTCTGCCATTTCTTGCTAGACCCACTTCATCCGAGTCTGAAATGTCTCAGAAGCAAGCAAGACACCAAATATTCTGTTGTTTGCCATAAGAAACAACATAGTGAGTATTATACATACACATATTATATATATTATATTTTTTATGGCAATCCCTACAACATAAAAATATGTTGTATATAATTTAGCATTTTTTTAAAGATACTTTTCATTTACATACAAAAGGCAAGAAACTGATCATGAAAGAGTGACCAACACTGTTATATGTTAAAAGCCATTTCCTTAGCCATTGCTCTGCACTGCTAAAGTCTTGATGTTATAAATGGTCTTTCATATGGGTTGCAACAACAGCACCGCTGCACTCAGAAATCTATTATTCTTCACGGTTTGTGCTATGCAATAACAGTTTGTCACACAGCTCAAGAGCTCTTATACAGTGTTGAGGTCTAAATTAGTTGCTGCACACTGGACTGTCGGCATGACCCACAGAAACAATGCCTTCAGACATCGAAGCTAAAGTCAACTAAAAGCTGAAATTATGTGTCTGAACTTCCTGAATTACACAACATAAGTCTGTGTTTGTATTGAACCTTTGGGAGTAAAAATCTTACCTGGAAAGGTGGTTTCCAATCCAAGTAGACATGTTAGGAGTTTTCTTTAATGCTTAGATAGCATGTTGCAGGCAGAAAATATATACACACTTCAGATTTGTTATGCGCTTCTGCCAAAGAGGAACAGATTTAACAGAATATGTTCTTGATGGGTCTGTGAGCTGATACGCTATGTTTGGCTTTCTCCAAATGTACCTCTGTGCATTATGGCCAAACATCTCTACTTTGCTCTTGTCTGTCCAAAGGATACTGATCCAAAAGTCCTGTGATTGTTTAGATGCAGCTGCTAAAACCTAAGCAGTGCTGCCATATTCTTTTGTAGAGACGAGAGGCTTCCCCCTGGCAACCCTTCCAAAGAAGGCATACTTGTTCAGTCTGTTTCTAATTGTACAGTCATTAAGTTTAACATTTAACATCCTAGCTGAGGCCTGTAGAGTCTGAGATGTAGCTCTTGGCTTTTTTTAATTTCCCTGAGCATTTCACACCTTGGGGTGAAATTGCCATCTTGAATGTTTTCAGCTTGTGAATAACCTTTCTCACTGAAGAATGACGGACTCAAATTGTTTGGAAATGGCTTTACAACTGTTCTGGCAACAACAATGGCTTCTTTAAGACCATTGCCTTTAAGACCTTGCCATTGTGTTAACACACAATTGCCAAAACTTGAGCTTTTATGAAGGTGCTCACACGTGTTGATGATCAATTAATCAAGCCCAAGCAGCACCTAGCTTCTACCTACGCCCTTATTTCCTGTGGCAGTAAGGGTGTATTTTAGTTTTTCCACAGTTGCCCTTTAATTTTGCCCAAGCCAAGGCAGTAGATAACGTCTCTGTTCATAATCTAAATTAGACTGTCACAGTTCAGCAATGCTGTAACTGCACTCTACACTAGGGTCTCCTGTAGTGCAGTAGGTCATGAAAAACCTGAGAACAATAGACTGGAAACTACACAGATTGCCTTCATTCACAGTAAATGTGAAAGCCATTTGTAGAATGCACACATGAATGGCACTATAAGGCAGCTACACTGAATATGATGACTCACATGGAGCAAAGGATTGGAGAAAATGACTGTGTCCTCTTTAAAGAAAAAAAGGAAAGAGAAAAACAGACGTGTCTGCAGCTTACAGTGAAAATGCACGTCTGGTAATGTCAGGAGAAAGTGTAACAGATATTCTAAAGCTCATCTCTTAGCCTGGGCTCCTGGCACTCGCCACTGCCTCTCAGCGTTTTTGCTTGATTAAAAAGCACCCAGGAGTTAGTAAGCGCGTGGTAGGTGCGAGCGCACACCCTGACAGCTTAACATACTGATTATTCAAGCCTCTTAGGCTAAGCCACGGCACTCGAGTGATGAACGTCAACTCCCCTCTCTCCCTCACACAGTCTCGGTTTCTCCTCTCTTTTATTCTTCAGTTGAAAGAGTGGAAAGCCAGTGACAGCTTGCAGAAGGCAAACCTGTTGTCTGGGAAGCAGAGGGGATCAGTGACACAGTGATTCATACAGTGCAAGGCTTTATTTAGACATAATCCAGCCAACGTTGGGTCCGCTCACTACTTTTTATATGGAACTGGCTAACTGGAGCCAGGCTCGAGTGTTTCTCCTGTGGGGTTTAACACATTATCAGAGCTTGTCTATGTCGACCTGGAGAGGTTAAGACATCAGTTAAACACACAAAAGATCAGTCGTCTAATGTACGTCTCTGATCATTTCTGTTTTGTTTTTGTAGATGAATTGTACTTTCCACATCACTGCTCCAGTTCAGTTACAGTGATGGGAAACACTCTGATTTCTGTCAACTCAGACAATAATGTTCCTCTTTCTATTTAAATGCCCTTCGAGATAAAAAGAAACATTCCCATTTGAGGAACAATGAATTGCCCCCAGAATACTGTGTGGATTTTATCCTGTGTGTTGCACTGCAGTGTAAGCAGTGTTCCTTCTGTATTTGTGCTGTGTGCTCAGCTTGCTGGCAAGGCCAAGGCTGCTACCGCCGAGCCACACCTGACCAACAGATTGGCCCCAGCTGGAGGCCGAGGCCTGAACAGACACTTTGGAGGCCAGTGATTCAGCCGATGTCGTGGACATGTACAGGTGTAAAAAAACAAAAAAAAACAAATTCAAGAGCTGTGCATAAATCCTGGGTAGCAGAGCTGCTCAATATTAATCTTGATTTTTTTTTGTATTTGTAATCTTGATTATTATTAAACAAATTTCATTGTGTTGTTGTTCCTCAACTTAAAAAATATTTCTTTTTATAGGATGTTTTCCTGAACTTTAAATAAAATTCCAATGAAAGAAAAATAAATAAATGAGAAAAAAGGGATGGAGTACACAGGGTCATATCTTATGACGTCTGACCTTTATTATGGAGTATTTTTGACAGTAAAGTAGCTCCCACCTCTCCCACCTCGGGATGCCTGGGATGGCAGATGGGGGGTGGGGGTGGGGGTGAAAGAGAAACCCAGGTGGTAGAGGACAATGATGGGGAATAGAAATCAACTTGTAACTGCTCAGTCTCCACCACCCAGGAATAATGGGGGTCTGACACGTCCTATCAAGCTGATCAAAATAGTTTGGGGTGTTTTTTTACAGAAGCTGCACAGAGCAGATGAAGAGGCAGGAAGTCAGACACAAGAAGAGCACAGAGAATCAAGAGCAATTTCAAAATAAAAGACCAAGTGGAGAATTAACGCTCCACTTCTAACACACTCTTGGTGTGACTTGAAAGATGGAACTAAATTGTAACGCAAAGGCAACGTCAAAGGCACATGCTGGGTATATTCCTAGCGTAACCCTCTACAATCCAGAGACAAAAGTAGCAGCAGGCAACCATTAATGATTCTTGCACACACTCCCCTACAGATACAATCTTTCAGTCATCTCAGCTCCAGCTGGCCTAGGTGCTGGCTGACTCTGGGCTTTATGCAAGGGGCAAAAGCACATCACTGTATAAGAATGGATGCATTTGATTTATAGCACAAGACAAGACATGTAATCTTTGCATATCTTGCTTTCATAATCGTTGGAAGCTAAAACCAAAACTAGGATAGACTCAAAATAAACTGAAGCATGATTTGTTCAGAGGTTACACTAGACTTTCTCACCGTGCGAGTTTGAAGGACAAAAATAAGAGAGACATCGACTGAGTGGCTATTTTCATTTCAAGCCCCTCTCACAGCAAATAAGCAATTCATATTTTCCCCCATACTGACAGTGGCGGACATTAAAGATTGTTTTTGCCTGTTTCTAAAGAGGCAAACATGAACTAAATGGGCTCAACTGGTTACTTGCTTGAGCATAACACTTTGAGGGAGACTGCTGCAGAGGAGACTGTCATTCAGATTGGCGTCCTTGCCTCAGACAACTTTTCCCGTCTCATTTATTTGTTGTGAAGGCTGAGAATGCACTTGACTGCCACACTGTAGACTGGAATTACCAGAGACACTTCATTCTAGAGCTTTTTAAAGTAAGGAAGCATTTCTCCACGGAAACTTGTTGGAAGTTGACAAGACTGTCTAAATACTGGACTCCCTGATTCTGCAAATTCTCGCTTCAATTGAGGGAAATCTCACAGCATGCACTTTGTCTGCACCCAGCCGAACGCCATAACAGCGTTAACGCGGCAAATCTCCGTTAGCGAGTTAAGGCGGATCGCCCCGTGCGTGGGGCTGGACGGCGCTAACGCGTTGACGCCGTGCAGCCCCAGGTTTTTCGGCCGCTTGCATGTTCTACCAAAAATTGTGCTTTGAAACCAGTTCCACACCACTGAAGTTGGCACCATTTTTACAAACCAATTCTGGTTCATCTGTTTCATTCAACGATCCGCTTTCGCCCTTCTCATTCTCCGTCGCCGACATGCTTTTTCCGCCATGTGCGTATGAAAATCGCGATATTTCATTTTCTTATCATTGCCTAACATTATACCGGTATTACCGTGAACGGTATGATATGACCCAGCCCTATGAGTAACCCATGACTTGTGGTGACAACAAAGCAGCATTCCAAATATGGGTATTGGTCTCAAAAGTCCAATATCAGTCAGGTTCTGGTATCAGCAGTTTAAAGTAAGATTAAAGCATATGCTTTGTAATTGCTAAAAAAAAACTATTAAGGAAAATTTTTAAATGTTCTACTTCCGTTAAAGGGCAAAGGCTATACTAAAACTTTGATGTTTTATTATGTTTTTATTACAACATGCTGACGTCAGCCTGTTATGGGTTCATTGTGACAGAGTAGATTGTCATAGTGAAAAAAAATAAAAGGTGTGTTGTAGAGCACTCTTCATGCTCCCTTTCATATGGCACGTCATACTTATTATATTTGCTTTTTTTTTCCAAGGTCAACTTTGACCTTGGGCACCAACAATAAAGGTCAAGGTCAAATGTTTAGCCAACCCAGGTACTCATGCCTTCCAAGGTCTTGTATATTGTTGTGAAGTTTGAAGACGAGCCATAAAAACATTGTGGGTAATAAATAGTTTTTACTGACTTTCACATTTAGTATGACCTTGACTCGATTTTCACCAAAATTTAATCAGCTCGAGCTGTTGTTGGTATCTACTGTCACACAAAATTTGAAAATAAAATCTTGAAAACTGTGGATGTTAGACTGCTAACAAACAGACAGAACAGATTACATACTCGCTCACTTTGGGGGGAGAATTAATAAATACACAGATTGTGGAGAAACATCAAGACTATCTATTTTTAGGGAAGGCCTTGCTTATTTTAGCAAAACAGTTCTGGATGTGAGCATGGCTCTTTAGTAGATGAATGCTGAACAGTGTTTGTTACACAATGTGCTAGGTACACAGTAAATACAATAAATAAATAAATAAATAGAATGATCTGGTCATTGTGATGTGAAGAGTTAATGGAAAGTTATATATGCCCAGGAAAAAAAAAAGTATATGTATATAAATATATATATATGCATGCAATCAGTTCTTGCCATTTTTGAAATTTTGAACACACACACAGCACCACTTAAATGTCAGTCATTCACTGGTAAATGGCTGAAATGCCTGATAAGATAATGTCAGCAGTAATGAAAGGAAATACTGGAACTCTGCAAAAGGTGGAAAGCTGTCACTGTATTGCAGCTGGTTTGTGGCGTTTATATTGACTGTGATTTTGTCTAGGCATTTTTTTTCTGGGCATGCACACTGAAGCAGCGACCCTGCTGACATGATGATTTCTTTATTTATCATATGATCTTGACTTCTTGTCCCAAAAAGATTCCTTGTATCAAAATCTCGTTTTAAAATTGTGCTAATCCACATTTTTATGTCAGTGCTAAATCGCTACTGTAGTGTGCTCACAATGTAAAAGGGGTTGCTTGTAGTTGCAAATGAGTCACTCACCAACCACCCCTCACCTCTACAAGGCCTTTAAGTCTCTTTAGATAATTGCTCTGATTTTCCAACCCACAGTTCTGGTCTGATCAGCTAAGCTTTCACCTGTAGCACACAGCTATTTCCAACATAAAAGCCTTGATGAGCCTGCTCTACACTGCTCTACCAGCCCAGAAACAAACAGATGCTAGTTAATAGACCAGATTAGATGGTGGTTAGAATTTAGGATTCAGCAGCTAAAAACACAGATTGTCCCTCAGGAGTAAGTCCAGAGTTAAAATGAGAGTGAATAATTATTTAACATTCACGAAAAGGTTAAGTACACGACCCCAAATGAACGTTAATGTGTCTGCTCGTTATGTTTTAGATATGTCCGTCTAATTC
Organism: Etia nguti; assembly: GCA_015106755.1. Taxonomy (NCBI): domain Eukaryota; kingdom Metazoa; phylum Chordata; class Actinopteri; order Cichliformes; family Cichlidae; genus Etia; species Etia nguti. The sequence goes on along the minus strand of VUQG01021038.1, from coordinate 3,472 downwards.
ACTGGATTTGAATCAGTGTTCATGCTGACATCATTTACTGGACTTGGCCAGCATTTTTCATGCATAGAGGAATTAACATGCTGTGGAAAAAATCCACAGTATGTTAACACATTAGGTTTTTAAACAGTTGTGTTAACTGGACTTAATTATATTCAGCAAATCACAAGAATATTTATTTTACTGTACGCAGATCAACTGTGCTCACTGTTGTCACCTCTAAAAGGCCCATTGAGAGGTCGGAAAATCCTACTAGACATGACTGACCAGCACTGAGTAGTTTCTTTATCAGTGTTATTAGAAAATTCTCTGCTTTTACTATCAGATACTTGTAGTTTTTTAAAGTGCAAAAGCAATCCCTAACTCGGGTTCCCTATCATCAAAATGAATCCAATGACTCCCATGCAATGACGGATTCAGAATATAATTTTGAAGAAAATAAAGAACTGGTATCAGATTCATTTCCTGTGTCTGCAAATCCACTGAGGGAAGATATTGCATTAGACTGCACTGAGAAAGAAGAGTCCAGCTGTTTCATTACTAATATGCTTCATTACACATTCACAATACCAGTCTCAGTAGAGTATGTTAGTGTTGTTCTCAATATGATCCATTTTCCCCACATGGCCGAGCCGAGCAATATCCCTTTTGGCTGTCTATCAATAAAGAGCCCATCTGTTGAATTACACAGACTGACCTGTAATAGAGTCCACTCTTATTTTGCAGGCTTTCCTCCACAGCGCAGTAGATGGTGGTCTGAGCTCCTTCTGTCGGATTCTTGATGAAAAAACACGAAGGGCATATACAAAACCCTCTTCCACAGGGGCACTGTGGGTCAGAAGTGTCGGCCAAGCTCGGTGAGGATTACTCCAGGGTGGAGGCTATATGCTGTTACGCCAGTACCTGCAAAATGACAAGATGGCAGGACACAAGTCATTACAAGGACATAAAATCCCATTCAATGCGTATGTGTATTCAATGACTTCTTCAGGAGATCCAACGGACAGTTTGTTAAAAGGAAGTGGCCCAGGTGGTTCACCCCAAATTGCATTTCAAAGCCATCTTCCATCTTCCATTTTGGACAGCTCATTATGCCTAAAGGTAGCAATATCAAAGGAAATGTATTTACCGCCTGTTAAACACGAATGCACAGTCACAAAGCTGGCATAGCATGCTACATCACACCATCGTGGGTCTGATGTAATTTATACATCCACCTGCATTATTGATGAGAACATCCAAGTGCTCCTCACTTGCTAGGACATCTTTGGCAAGTTGGCGTATTGACTGTAGAGATGCCAAATCCAACTTTCTGACAATCACGCTGTCATTTCCACTTCTCTTTTTCACTTCTTCTGCAGCTTTATTAGCTCTTCCATGTCCCTACAAGCCAGAATAACCCTCGCGCCTGCAATGCGGGAGCAAAATCATTATGCCTGAACAGATAAAAATCGGATATATAAATCCAGGCAAATCACCAACCTCTTCTAGCCATGTCAACAGCAGTTTCTTTGCCAATCCGTGTTGGCTCCAGTGACCAGGACTGTCTTTCTATCTAAGCGGGCTTTGCTGTGACACACACCACCTGCCATCCACTTCTTCAAACCAAAAAGTCCCACTCCTGTAAAAATGTCCACACAGTGACAGCTCTAAATCTCCACTGATCAGAGCCATCTTCACCTTCTAGAAAAGTAAAAAAAACAACAACCCAACAACCCCAAAACAAACACAACTGCACAGATTCAACAGATGTTTTAGGACCAAGATTTTCTCAAATTTAAATTGCTGAGACCTTCTTCCATTCCCTGAAGATAATACACTCGAATGAGTTTTACAGAAAAGGCCTTAAAGCGTCTTAAAAAAATCTGAGAAATAATTAAAAATGCTTTTTTCTTTGTCCACATGTGCATAAATAATTTTAAAAAAAAACAAAAACATTGTCTCTCTATTTTACATAACTACAAATTGAACAAGTTTGGGTTTTGGGATGTTGATTGGGTAAAAAAATATGTTAAAAGCATTGTGAGCCTCTTTGAATCACCAGGATTCTAAATTCTGAAATACTCACAAAATGTGGTCTGATCTTTAAGTCAGAATGATAGACAAATACAAACTCAGTAAACTAGCAAAACAGAAAAAATGATAGATTTTATGTCTGACCACACAATGAACCCACTTACTAAAATACTAAGTGGGCTTCTGTGCTAATAATTAATTAGTACAGATGCTGTGGTAACTGAAAAGGGCTGGCAAACTTTCTTCAAACTGATGGCACAGGATGGCACTTTTACTCAGGTCTCATTAACAGAGATAGAGTGGGCCTAAAGTTCTTGTCATTGGTATTAATTTAGCATTATTTGTTTCACCATTCTTGTTTTTTCTTTTTAAAAATCATTTATTTTCTTCTTGTTCTTGTTTTCTGTCTTGATTTGTTTTTGGCAGTGTATCTGTGATGTTAGGTATTATGACGGGAGCCCCAAAACTAAATAGAAAACTAAAACACGATGTAGGAAAACATTTTAGTTAAATAATAATGAAAACAGGCTTTTAAAAAAAAAAAAAAAAACTGAAACAATTTTGTGAACTTGGAAAACTAAACTAACCGAACTGCAAAACAGAGGAAACATCCTTATTTTAGTCTTTGTTAGTTTGGTAAAAATTTGTTATCACTAGGCTTACTTGATGATGTTTATTAGATTGTAAGTCCACTGTCTTCAAGAAGTGATGCATTTTAATGGTAATAAATGAGCTGAATTGTCTAAATCTTGTCATCAGGATATGTCCTTCATAAAATATGAATTAAAAAAACACCAAAACACTGAAACTAATAAAAATTTAAATTAAAGTCAGAATTGTTAAACAATAAAAATACCGGCAACTGCCAGTGCTAGCCCTCAGCCTCATAGTAGGCACACCTATGGCACCAATTTGAGAATCCTAGGTGACTTCCTTCTCAAATGAATACGATTTTCAGAAAACTACAGGGTGGGCCATTTATATGGATACACCGTAATAACATGGGAATGGTTGGTGATATTAAAGTCCTGTTTGTGGCACATTAGTATATGTGAGGGGGCAAACCCCTCAAGATGGGTGGTGACCATGGTGGCCATTTAGAAGTCGGCCATCTTGGATACAACTTTTGTTTTTTCAATAGGAAGAGGGCCATGTGACACATCAAACTTATTGGTAATGTCACAAGAAAAACAATGGTGTGCTTGGTTTCAACGTTACTTTATTCTTTCATGAGTTATTTACAAGTTTCTGACCACTTATAAAATGTGTTCAATGTGCTGCCCATTGTGTTGGATTGTCAATGCAACCCTCTTCTCCCACTCTTCACACACTGATAGCAACACCGCAGGAGAAATGCCAGCACAGGCATCCAGTATCCGTAGTTTCAGGTGCTGCACATCTCGTATCTTCACACCATAGACAATTGCCTTCAGATGACCCCAAAGATAAAAGTCTAAGG
>VUQG01021036.1:0-18042 GCA_015106755.1 Etia nguti | reverse complement strand
AAAAAAGTGGAAAAAAAAAAAAAAAAAAAAAAAAAAACAAAACAGAACATTAAAAAAAAAAAAAAAAAAGCCTCAATGAATGGAGACATAAATTAGTCAGTAATCTGTGTGCTGTCAAAACAAATGACACTGGGTCCTGAGCACTTGCTACTCGTAGGCATACACTTAGTAAGGTAAGGTCATTGTTAATAAGAAGCGAATCATTTAAAATGGATACCGAGTTGTGACAAAATTATAATTAATGGCAATAAAGTAGATATGTTGTCACCATTGGGTTTGAAAGTAAGAATGCAGCTCAGAAATACTTCATTAAATTGATGTGAGATTAAATCACAAATTTCCCTCCAGCTGACCTCAAATTGTATCTCCTATCTTTATGTATCTATTTATGCTGGCCTTTTTTCACTTCATTTCCAACTTAATTTATTTTGCTGGGACACTGATTTGTATTCATCTGTATTACATGCATTCATGTTGTTTCAGTATCAACACACAAGTCAGTGATAAGTTACTCTCTCTATCATTGCTCTCTACTTGCCAGTGGACTCGAAGTTAAAAGTCTGTCTATAGAGCCTCAGATCACTTATGAGTCAATGGAAGAAGTGTTTCATAGTTTAAATAATCATCTTTTAACGTAGTGTCTGAATTCATGGTTGCAGATAGGGTCTATCCCAGGGCTACACACAGAGAGACCGATGACAATTTGCACTTACATTCACACTCATGGGCAATTTAGAGTCACCAATTAACCTAACCCCAGTAATTGTATGTCTTTAGACTGTGGGAGAAAGCTGGAGTACCTGGAAGAACCCACACAGACACCAAGATAACATGGAAAATCCACATAGAATAGAAATAGCTGGATGATGAATTCAATCCAAAGATCTTCTTGCTGTGGGGCAACGATGCTAAACACATTTTTAGCCTTCAAACATAACTTCTTTGAGTATCAGAGAGTTGATTCAGTTCATCTGGATGTTCTGTTTTCAGTGGGAGAAACATTTCATCACTCATCCAATTGACTTCTTCAGTGTCAGCTGACTGCAGGTTTCCCCAGCCTTAGAAACGGGACATTTGACCAGAACGACTGACTAAAAATGGGCTTGAGATCAGGTTCACGATCATTCACATCCACAGAGAGTTGGGAAAAGTATTTAAACATTTTTGCAACCACATGTTACAATATATTTAATCAACACCTTTTAATTAGTAAAGCCTTATTAACAGGTTAAGAAATACTTGTTATCGCATTAGTGTTTGCAGCCATCTATTAAACAACACATCTGACATTCTTTCTCTTTTTAGCTCTGCTTTGGTCTCGACCAACTCAGTCGCTAAACTAATAGCTTAACTTTGCCCACTAGCTAGGTCAATGCTAAGTCTTTATGTTTGATGCTGGAAAGGCTGCACAGAGTGGATTTCAAATCAAAATATGTGAGGTCGATACTACAAAAGCACATTCTTATGTAAAATAGTCATTTAACCTTTTGCTGATGAAAACCCATTAATTAGTGCAACTTTAAATTAAATGGGCGTTTTTCCTATTATATTTTGCACATTCCACAGAGTGACAGAAATTTGCCAAAGGGTGAAGCAGGAGACAGATACACATCGCTTAAAGCATGAAACAAGGCCCATATTAAGTTAATGATAGGCAGTAATTTAGTTTGACATGCTTATTATAAGGTTAACTTGGGGAAATTTCCTACAGTGATGGGAAAAGTGATGTGTAAAGCAGTTCTTTTCAGTGTCCTGAATATCTCAAATCTTTAGGTGGTTACTGAATCTTTCAGAGCTCTGACTGTACTGTCCCAGTCACTGAACTCAATCATGGGTGAATGGTGTATTTTCCTCATGATGCCTTTGATCACTTTGACTAACATTTCAAACCTTATAAATCTTTATATTTTCAAAGTCTCCTCATTGAGTAAAGGAAATCGTGGAGGGTTTTTTCCAGCCCCTTTTAAAATGGATGAGGCTGTTTATCGTGAATAGCTACGGAAATGGGGTCACATCATAAGACAGTCTGGTATGATGGCTGAAACCTTGCTGTAAATACAAATTCTACACATTAGCACAGCCTGAGCACACTGAGTGTGACATGCTGATGTAAAGCATTGCCAAAGGCAGGTCAGCCTGCAGGCAGGCCTGCAGCTGACCTTCACTCTTATCTCACTTATGGCTGCTAACATGCCTGATGGATGTTTCCTTATTGTTTGTACAGACTGACCCGTATGGAATCTGTTTACAAGACTTGCGTGTATATGTGTGTGTGTGGTGGTGGGGTCTGGGCTTTCATGCTGTCTGCTCAGTAGTATCCCACACTACTGACAAAAACTACACACACGATACTGAAATGTTCCTATAACTGGGATTTTAGAGAAATTAAAGCAGCATATTAGTCTGGCAACAGTTGTAGCTCCTCACCAGTGGATTGGAGTCGGGACCAAACTAGGTTTGGTAATGCTGTGGTCCAAACAGTTCCCACTTATTCCATAAAAACCTTCATCTGGAAAAAATTCTTCACAGCAACAGGGAAGGAAAAAAGAAGCAAAATCACATGAAGCCAGCCCCTCTCCAATCTTTGCAGTGGAAAAGCCATTAAAAAACAGATGAGCACAGACTACCAGAAGGGACGAAGAACTACAGGATGAATGACAAGTGTCTTACACATTATTTAAAGGTAAACAGATAATTATAACGACACTGGATCCACTGTGTGGATTCCCTCTGTTTCATCTATCTCCCTTTGCCAGCTACCTACTGTGGTAGGAGTCTTTCAGAACTCTCTCTTTAAACTCTAAATCAAAGCTTCCCTTAAATTAAGAGGGCTACTTCACTTCATGCTGCATCTCAAATTAAGGACCTGAGATTTAGGTCCTTTGGCGCCATTACATCAATCTGACTTCTTTAGAGCCAACCACAAATGAGATGGGTTCTTAAGAGAGGATTAAGTAGAGTGATGCTTGAAATTAAGACTGAGACTAACAGCACCAGAAGGCAGGCGTTGACAATGAGCAAATAAATATTCCTGCTGGTTGCCGGTTGAAGGACAACATGATAAAGGTGATGTTACACGACTTTGACATTTGATACTTTAAGGTATTTTTAGGCTCTATATGCATGATACTGGGCCTCTGGTGATATGATTTGCACAATCCTTGTCTGTCATATGCCCCAACAAATGCCAAGGAGTATCCTTGATGAATACTGTATTAGATACTGTATCAAAGATGTGTGGTGCACACTGGCCCCTAAATCAATAAAGGCATAAATATCTGCAAACAAAACACTGCCAGCCAGCCATAAATGTTAAAAAGGTAACTGATCTAGCCTGCACAAGAGGAAACTGTGCCAAAAAAAAAGGGAAGTTCCTTAAATGGCCACTTCTACTCTCCAGAAACAAGTCAGTCTCCATGGATCCCATCCCTAAACACAGAAGTGTCATAATAGAAACTAGTTTAGGTTTCTTGGACCTCTGAACTATGCCTAGCTATTATCTGACAAATAATATGGTTTGCCGTGCAGTTAATTGACACTATTAGCTTGTACAAAAACTATGTATCTATATCTGTGTCACACACCTTTCTAGCAGTTATATGGTCTATGGGAGTACCTTGCTAAGAATGTTTGCTAACACTGATAAATGACCATTCCGCCATCTTGTTCAAATATGGCTAGTTCTGGCTGCAAAACAAAAACAACAAAATGCTAAAAGGCAAAATGCTAGAGGTTTCAAAATGCTAATTCACATGTGGATACGTTGATGGTTGCTATATGCAGTTTATTTTTAAAACTGTAGTCACTAAATGCCATATTCTCTTTTGCTAAATGGAACCTTTAGCCTTTGATGCTAAGCAGAGGTGCACAGAGTTTGCTGGTTAAAGGAAATAAAAAAGTTCTGTTAGACGAGCAGGAGTGAAGCAAAGCAGAAGTTACTTATTCAAAATCCCCCAAAAATGGGCTGAAAGATAGATGGTGAAATCATGTGATAACACTCTGTGTAATTATGACTATAAGTGACATCAGCATAGATATTTAATCCACTGTTAGTTTTATTTATATAGCACCAAATCCCAACAGTCACGCAAGGTGCATTTATTGTAAGGTAAAGACCCTACAATAATTATACACCAGATGTGCAATGTTCATGTAATACATGCAAATATTTTGTGTATTAAAAATATTTCTCAGACTCATTCTCAACTTTTTTGGGATCCAAATGAAGAGATCTGACTAATCAGATCGCTGGATTTAGCAACAAGTGCACGTGCAGTTCAAAATATGCAAAAGTACTGAATGTACAAGTATATAAAAATAGTCAAATAATAATATTTTACCTCAGACACAGAGTTAGATGCTGCTGCGGGTCAAACTGCTCTCTGAAATGGTTTCTCTGCCTCCTTAGATGTGGTGCCAACTCTGCCTACAAGAGCTCAAACTGCCCCACTGACATCCTGAAATATGTTGTACAAAAGCGGTCATGATACAGCTTCAACTCCTGGATGAAACCACGAAACTCTCCCTGCTGCCTTCTCATGAAAACTGGATGAACCCAGAATCTCAGTTTCTCCCTTTTCTTGTTTAGAACCTTAGGACCAGCTCATCATCGCTTGATGTTGACTTCTTTTTCTTTCACACTGTGTTTTGTAAGGGTGAATATTTCTCAAAATCACAACGCATTCGGAGTGTATATACATTACACATCAAGTATGCATCCAAAAAATTCAGAATTTTATGGGGGGGTTTTTCTGCACATTCTGTGTATTAAGGCCTTAATACAGCAAAAACCCCAACAATCAGATGACCCATATGAACAAGCACTTGACAACAGCGGGAAGGAAAAACTCCCCTTTAACAGGAAGAAACCTTCAGCAGAACTAAAAATACTGACTAGTGGTGCTTTAACACTTTCTTCCTTACTAGAGGTAACCCTTGTTTCTGTTTTCTGAACTCAACAGTTTCTGTCGTATTTGAGGCCAAATTTCCAGAACAAAATGACTGGGTGTGCATCAGTTAGTGAGCGTAATCTCTGCCTATACGGCGTACAAGGGCTACCCTAATGGTCGTCAAACCACATATTCACTGATATATACTTAGGTGTCAGAACTCATCATTAAAGGTACTGGGGAGGTCATTCGATGTCATCTTTCTGTAGGAAAGAGTTAAAGAAGGAAATATGCAGCGTTGTGCTCGGTCCTGTTAATGATGGAAGGAATCTATATTGCCGGATTGGTTGCTATGTAGACAACAACATGTGGTGAGTAATGCTCAGCACAGAAGCAAATGAACCTTTAAATGCCAGAATAAGTACCTCACAAAACCAACCGTTTATTAGTATCTCATTCATGCTTCAAGGCTGTGTTGCGGGTATTTTTGCCAGCTGCAGTAGCATAGCTGATATTGTTTTCTCCGTGTCTGTCTATTTCTGTGTGTCATCATGACAAAACGTGGTCCTGGAGACGCTAGCTGTAGCAAGAACTGCCACAAAAGTATTTTTGAGCACTTTGGCTTTAACGTCACTGGTGTGAAGTTAAGATCAGAATGAATTCTTAACCTTAACTACCACAGGGGTATTTTTTGATTAGGGATTCCTATGTTGATCCATGCTGGTGTGATCACATCTTAAAACTGCCTCTTAGTTAAAGGAATGCTCACTTTCTTTTCAGGTCAATATTTGTAAAGTAAACTGGTCATAAAGAGGTCTTTTCCTCAAGCAGTTCCATTGTAGGTCAATGGACCTGCCCACAATGCCGTTTTAGGAAGTTAAAAGCCTGCAGAAGTTGTTCTGAGCAAAAAAAAAAACAAAAAAAACCACTCAAAGTTCACCTGAATAATGAGATAGTAAAAAAATCCTTTTCTTCAGTGTGTAGGAATGCTAGTGCTGTTTACAGTCAGAAAATACGAACCTATCCTGTAATTTGTAGAAGTGGAAGGTCCAGTAGAACACATAGGCTTACACAGCAAATATTTCTCTTGTCTGTAGGTGCTCTGCTGTTTAGCCCGGCCCTGTCAATCATTCCTTTATTGCTCAGATTTAATCAGCTGCAAATGCGCTTAAGTTCAAGCTATAATGTCCTTATCTTATCGACTATATATAGGACTATGTGGCACAGTGAATCTCTTACTCATTATGTGTTTACATCTCCATATCCTTCTGTATCTAGGACAGTCTGTCATGTGACCTGTGTGACAGTCAGCTCTGTTGTGGCAAGTTTTCTTTCAGCCTGACAACCATGACACATTTGGGCTCTGGTCACAGCGGGCCTCAGCGCTGATCGTCACTGCATTTCTGTCGCGTATGGAGGGGCTGGGGGCGGAGGGGGTGGGGGGTGTTTGTTAACAGAGAGAATTCGATGAGCAGGCAAAGATATTCATTCTGCAAAAGCGTTAAAGTCTGTTTTTATTGGGCGGACACAAATCCTTTCACATTCAACAGCTCTTTTCTGGCAGCAGCGAGCCATTTCTGGATGGGTTTCTGGCTGGGCCTGTTGGGCCCAGCAGGCCGTGAGAGGGATTTGACTTTCCCAGCAAGTAAGCGGGGAGCCTATGTGAAAACCACTGAATGGCTCGCGCCAGTTAAGAAAGAAAGAAGAAAAAAAAGAGAGACATTACGACTCTAAAAAAAGAAATCTGAGGTTAATCGATAAATGAGTAATTTCTTGCGTTTGGCAGGAGGTTTGTTTCTGGAGCAAACCAGTGCAGTAAACTTGATTTACAGTCAAACAGATGCATAACAGAAGACATAACAAATCTGGTTTTCAGATATTTTATTGAGGAAAACATCTTTAACCTTTTGACCCATTGGACACATAACATAATATAGCAAAAAAAAAAAAAAAAAAAACAAAAAAAAAAAAAAAAAAAAAAAAATTTAATAAAAAAATAAAAAAAAGAAAAAAAAATAAAACTTAAAACCCAAAAAAAAAAAAACAAAAAATAGCAAAAAAAAAAAAAAAAGAAACAAAAAAAAGCTACTGAGAACATTTCCTCTGAAGCTCGATCACAGATTGAAAAGCACTGCAACACCTGCAGTGTCTGATACATTTATAAAAATAACAATCATAAAAAATATACATAGATGACAAAGATCTTTTTCTTTTCTTTTGTGATTTGTAAAAGACTGCATGAAACGGAACTTTGGACAACACATACAAGACGCTGCAGCAACCCACAATCTCTAACTGATAGGCACGATCACTAGCTGACAAGCAGACTGGAGCCACTAGCTAGTCCGCTGTTAGGACTTCACTGAGTATAAAATTACAATACATTGCCTGCACAATCCAAAGGATACCATCAGCATGGACAGCTATTTAGAAGAAACAACTGAGCAAAGAAGTTATGGGTCACCAGACGAGAGGATGAGAGCGAAATGCTTTTGCAGCGAGAGAATTTCTCTTTTTGTTGCAGTACTGACACGATGCTAGTCGCAGATTTTTTCTGACTTTTTTTTTTCTTAATGCAGCCGGGGGGGGGGAAGCTACAGTATAGTTAGCAAGCATGTAATCATATATTTATACACAATTCTTCAAAACAGGTGAGGAATGAAGCCTTAAAAAAATCAAAAAAGAAAAACATTAATAACCATCAACCCTCACAACGGAAACATAAGGTGCAATTTAGTCTTCTGATGCTGAGGTGGACGCATGCATGCAGGATTCTTCGCTTTCCATTCTTTGTTTCAATGAGCAGATAGTTAAAGCAGGCGCTGATAACAGGATGGTTTGGTTTCAAGCTGTCCGTCAAGTTGTAACTGTAATCTGACCTTAACAGAGACAGTTTGTACAGTAAAACACAGCAGCCCCAGATAGATAAACCCCATCACCAGCTGCACCCATCTCTCCAGATCATCACTTGGGTTTTTTTTTTTCCTACTAGCGTTTCACTCTCTTCTCATCTGCCTCTCTGACTTTCTCTATCAGCATCTGCTTCAAACAATGGCCTCATTAAACTTTAGGGCTATCCACAAAGGGGCAGGAGGGAGGAGACGCCTAAGTGTTTGGCACTACATTTCCTGAACAAAGTATCTGCAGTCCCAGCTAAGTTCAAGCTCTTCAGCAGCAGCTGAGGAATTCCCTGCCAGGGTGCTACAGCAAACAGTGTCTCATCATCTGAGGTGTCTCTGCAAGCCTCCTCCAAAACTGAGGAACACATTCTACAATCGAGCTCTCTCTGCATCTATCATCTACTTATTGTCACCCCCATCCCCCTGTGTTTTTTTCTTTTTCTTCTCAGATGAGAAAAAGTGAAGCACCACTATACAAAATATACAGGAAACATTGTGTGTGACTCGATAAGTCGCTGATATTTAATCGGGCTCTGTCGTGACATGCTGGTAATCTGGGACGTTTACTGAATATACACAAGAGGAAACGTGAACCTTGCAGGAACATTTCGTTCTTACGTTTGGCTGCTACTTTACTGCAAAATCCACACAAACGGCGCTCTTTTTCACCCGAATACACGCGTGTACACAAACACTGACTGTGCAGGATTTCACATATACATTCACAAGCCTCTGGGGGTGCTACTGTCTATAAACAGCGTAGGGGGTCATGTGGCCTGCTCGTTCTTTTCTCTGCCTGCTGTGAGGCAATAGGCACTTTATAAACACATAAATGTTCACATATACAAATAGACATTACAATAGCTTCATATTTTGTTTCTATTTCTCCCTTAAAAGTGGGTGGGGTATTCGAGTTAGAAAAAAAAAAATCTTTGGTCTGTAAACAACAAGAATTATATCCAAATGTGAGGTGGTGTTTGTTGTCCACTCTAGTTTAATAGGATCTCACCTCGGTTCAGATGATGTAAAGCACAGCGCGCTTTGGAGCACTGTGCACCTCTGATTTCACCTCAAAGTGCGTGTGAGTGTCTCGCTTAAGGACTCTGATGCAGCTGTTTGGGCTGCTGCTGCTGCTGCTGAAACATGCTGGCTAATGAGTTTCAATTAAAGATTGAATCAGTCTTCTGCACAGTGTCAGTGACACGTCTGCAGCTAGCATTCAAGGCCTTAAAACTCAGATATTGCTTCCAAGCTGTCCAAATGAGTCTTTTCCGAACCTGGTTGGCCTGGGCAGGATCAGGAGACTGTCTGTGTTTCGGTAAATGTGAGATATTCACATCTGAATTTTTCCAACTGTTCTGGATTTACCATCTCAACGTATGAACAAAAGCAGAAGCTTTGATGCAAAACACAGAACAAAAGGATGCCTTTTTTTCGGTCAGCTGTCAAGCACTGTGCAGGGTTAAGGGTACGACTGTGCCACTCGCTCCTGTTTAAAGACATCAGGATCCCTCCTTCCTCTCTTATTTAGGGGTACTCAGTTACACGGCAGCCAGGTGGAGTAGGCAGGCTGCTGGCAAGCAAACACTGGCTGCACCTGCGCTATGTAGTAGTTACTGAAGTTTCCATCTGCCACATAAGGAGCAGGTTGGTAGTAACATGTAACATTAGCCACATTGGGGATGACATTCTGCTCAGCCAGCACACGCACAGCCAGCATGGCTATGAGCCCTAAGGTCTGCCGCCTCTCGTGTCCCATCAGACACACGGTGCTCTCGTTGACCACTCCGTGGAGGGTCATCAGGTAGTCGTACTTGCGGTCCTCCAGGCCCACAAAGTGGTTTTGAAGGTAGGACTCCAGCTTGCGCTGCTGCTCGCCAATATCGGGGAAGTCAATGAAGAAGCGCGAGCACATGTAGCGCTGCAGGGACTTCATCTCTGACTCTGACGCAGCCCGGAACCCCCTCACCAGCAGGTGACAGTACTTCAGGAGACCCCCTCCACGGATCTCCTCCGGGTTCCGCGTGCAGATTATCTTGTGACGTAGGTGATCCAGAGCCTCACTGAAGTCTCCATACACGCTCTCGCCCATGATGGTGGGGTGGAAGGTCTCAGCCATGGGGTTCTCTGAGCAATCATAGAACAGCAGCAGAGAGTCGAGCTTGATCTGAAATGAGTCCACGCTGAACTCAAACTGCCGCCGGAGAGAGTCCACAAACTTCAGCTCCACATTCTTCCCCCGGTTATTGGAGAGGGAGATGAGACTCCAGCGGTCTGAGTCATTGCACACCTTCACCATCTTTTGCACATAGGCTTCCTAAATGAGTGAGTGTGCAGAGGGTGAAAGAGAGGGACATAAAAAGAAGCACAAACAAAGTGAATAGAACTGAAGCTGCAATCACTAATTCAGTAGAATTTAGCCTAACTTTGCATTGTACAGTAAGGATTTGAATTTAATGCCTATATTTATACACGTAATTACTGTATGTTGCAGTGCTATTAATGCTACTGACCTCAATATTAAAGGCTATGGAATGTACTTATGGTAGACCTGGGTGGCTGAGCTCAGGATCCCTTCCAAATTGGTTTAACTCGATCCTCTTAACTACAGCAAACAAACTTTTTTACTATCACTAAAGTGATCTAATTGCACATTAAGCTGTGCGTAATGGTCGCTAATCCCTGTCGGCACAAATATAATTTAATCTTATCACATATATAAAACTAATCTAAGAAATCTGAAGCAGAAAAAAATCTGCCAGGGCGTGTGTAGCCTACCTTTAACGTTAAAGGGGTTATTTTCTCCTTATTCACACAGTCGGGTAAAAAATCCAGGAGACAGTCCAAAACTATGTCCTTCACAGTCTGAAAATCACTCTCTCCTTTCATATTTGCGCAAAAAATGAGGTCAAGGTCCTTATAGCCCAGTCCGCTGTCCTCGTGCAGAATGTGGCTGGCCGCAGAGCCGTTTAATCGAACGTCCCGGACGTGGATCTGTTTTTCCTCCATCCGACTGCGCACCACTTTAACTATCTGCCGCGGCTGCATCTCCAGAGTGGGGAAGTTTCCCCTGCCGTGGATCGGGATGGTCTCCGTCAGGATGGCATCCAGCCGCTGCACTTGCTCCCAGCTGAGGACGCTGACGTTGCTGCTGTCTGTGTCGGACACACAGCTGGCAGTGGAGCTGCTATCGTCCTCTGACATGGTGCTGAAGTCCTCGGGAATTTCAATAAAACAAAATTCAATCGTTTTCTCAAAACAGTAGGGTCTTCCGCATGAGGAGTGCCAGTATTTGAAATAGTCCAAAGTGACTGTAAACAGAAAAAAATCAAAAAATATATATATATTTTTTAAAGAGCAGCTGGGCTTTTGGCTGTGCGTTACAGTTTGCGCACTCTGGTTGGAGATCCAAGCGGAGCAGTGGCGCAGCAGTCGAGCTGGTGACTGAGCTAAGGGAGAATCTGAGCCCGCTAACAGAAGCGTGCGGAAGAGCGAGCCCTAACTTTCTCTTCTGTCTCTTCTACGCCTTTAAAACATTTGCCTCGGTGCTGCTGTCAATGCGTCCGAGCGCTGCGCATCACAGTCTTTGAAGGTCCCTGATGATCCAGGAGGGTGTTTGCTTTTCCGACTGTGACTCCATCGCCCAAAAGGCACGCCTATGACTTTATGAATTTGCATGAATAAGCTGCTGCTCAAGTCGCGCTTTTGGCACAGTCCTCCCACTGACGTTCAACCCCCTCAGCGGAATCTTGTGGATTTTTACGCACGGCTCCTACATATTTTTAATATCTCCTCCTGCTGCCAAATAGTAATCCCGTTAATGCAGCTATGTGCGCTCAGGAAATCCAGCTTCCTCTCCTCGAGTCTCTTTAGATCAACATATTTCCCCCCCGTGCTTTTTTCTATAAGTTAACCGATACTCGCCCACTTGACACGCAGCATCCTTCTGCAAGACTCTGGTCTGTAGTCTGAAGTTGTCAAGCTGCACTTCACCCCGCCCCCCATCTGCTTCTCGCCGCTAACGCTGGTCAATTTGATAATACTGTAAGGCTCTGCTTTATTAAGCTGCTCCACAGTCTTATACTATAATTTTAAAATGCATTTTAATCAGAAGATATATATTAAACTTCATATCACTTCATGAGATAACTGAGGCTCCGAACCAGACTCAATATCCGAACAATCATTCAGTTACTCATGAGATCATTCCCGTGGTCCTGATCACTCATTTATCAAATAAAATTATAAATTAAAAAAATGAGGGGGAAAAATAAATTACATTGTAAAAAAAAATAAAATAAAAAAAAAAGCAAAAAAAATAAAAGTATTCTGATCTGTCCAGACTGAGCTGATCTGCATACAGAACTCGGTACACGTTGTCATGTCGCCATCTATGGGCTGGCTGGTTTAGGCCTTAAGCAAACCAATTAGCAGTCTAAGGCTGCCTTTACAGTGTCACTATCTACAGATTCATAGTTAAAAGTCATAAAAGAAATGCGACTTTTAACTTAAAAAGAAAAAAACATTTTGTCTGTGACATGAAAAACCTGCTACCTCAGACCTCAGGTACACCTTCAGCTGCTGATATGCTCAGTAACCAATCAGGATACTTTCTAAAACACACTTTAGCATGTCCATCATGTCATTGTTTGCAGTTAAGGGTATGCATTGCGGCATTTCATCTCTTTGATGTCATTATTTTTCCGTATCACTTCTTAGGAACCTCTCAGACTCTATTTAAGCAGCATGTGAGAAGGTCAGGGGTCGCATGAGCCCGGAGGGATCAGCGATGCCCAGGGGATGCCATGTGGAGGCGAAGGAGGCTGCCGTCACGGACACTTTATTAGGCGTGTGTAAAGCCCTGCGTCACTGGAGCCACCCAGATCTGTAAACCCTGATTATCCCATATACTCCACTGCACTGTCTTAACTCAGAGTCCCACACAGCAGCTGTGCGTAACTCCCTTATCATGACAGGATGCAGACACACACAGTCAGCTATAATGATGCTTACAGTGAACTTGCACCCCTGTAAAATCAGCCTTAATTAAAGAAAGAATTTCATATTTGGAAGAAAAGTATTATTTTTAGAGTATAATCTAAAGGGTGTTTTAAAAAGCTTGACCTTCACTTCATCTGTTGCCTGTAACTGTGTGTTTTGTTTTCTCTTTACTTTGTTTTGGCGTGTGTCAGACAGGTTGAACTGAAACTGAATCCCACATCTGGAAATGTACATGGAACCGTTAGTCAGTTACAATGGACTGCAAGCAGCTCCGCCGATGCGTTTCCCAGGTGTGGAGACACGGTTTGCAAAGCATTGGACTCGGCCCCACAGCCATGCATGGTGCTGCCGCTCCTCTGCAAAGCTAAATCAAAGCCAGCAGCAGCTATACACATCCATTGCAACACCAAGGGCTGCAAATGAAATGTTTTGTATAAATACAACCTGGCACCTCATTACTCATTGCGAAATGGATGATTTATTCATTTGAGCTTATTGAAAGACAGGAATGAGATTATGTTGTCAGAAATTCAAACGGAGGCACAAATTCAAAAATAATACATACCCTTTTCCTATTGGTGACGTTAATGTCTTTTCCTGTCAGATGGCTTGGTGGTTATTTAGTTTTTAAAAATAATTTCCAAAACAGAGCCTTGTTTTCCTCCTCTGCAGGATCTAATGTATGTGGATGAGACGACTTCAATGCCTCATAAACCAATCTTTTACAATCACACAAAGTTTTCCTCTGGGGTCTATGAAAACTTTTCTGGACAGTTCAGCCCAATAAAGAAAAAGAAAAAAAGAACAGAAAGAAAAGGAGGGAGTCGTTTTGTTTTCCAGTATCGTTTATCAGACTGCATGAGATGTTTTTATCTACCATGAAGTGAAACGTCGCTGCTCCCTTTGAGCTTTTCCCTTCAGATCAAGACCGTGTGGTAGATGGACCTTTAAACATTCTTTTTACTTTTCCTTCTAGTGACATAAAGCCTTTGAAAAATATTTCTAGACATACATAACAGATACAGATAAACATCCAAGATAAGAATCTCCTCTTCTACCCCATCTTAACTGTGCTCCGCTGAACTGAGATCTGGTGACTGTGGAGCCCATCTGAGTACAGTCAACTCACTGTCATGTTCAAAAAACCACAGCATTTTTAAAGACATTCTTTTCTTTTCTTCTTTTATCAAGAGCAAAGTCAAATGACAAATTTACATCACAATAGATGGACACACAAAAGATTTCCACACCATATGTTTTTATTTATCAAGCTGAAACTCTAGGTAGCACTATACAGTAACACTTCAGCTATTGTGCTAATGTTGCTAGCAGTGCATAGTTTTGCTATAGTGTTTTTAGCTAACCTTGTTGCATGTTTTACTTTTAGAAAGTCAGAAATACACCCAACCTTAATAGTTAAGAAAAACAATTATTATTCTATTTTTTATATATATTGCAAACAACCACATTAGCGTTTTTTGTTTGTTTGTTTTTACTTTTCCAGTTTGGGCTAGTGCAGCAACAATAATGGCATCATAATGAAAAGTTTATTAGGAAATAAATGTCTTACAGGAAATTTCAGTGATACAAAATTTTAAAATGATCTACTTTCTGTTAAATCCTTCTGAGATATGTATATTCTGGACAAGGGGGGTTTTCTTATGTTTGTCATTATGATTGTCGTGTTTCCTCTGTTGAAAGTCTTGATGACATTGTGAGGTTTTGAGATGAATGCATCGCGTCTGAGATCCTGAGGTATACCGTCTGCATTTAAAGAAGGTGGAATTGACTGCAGAGTAGACGGTGGAGATGGAGCTCATTAAGATCACAGACTGAACATTGACTGTAGGATGTAGCCAATATGACATCACCCACTGCTTTGGGAAGTCTCATTTCGACTCTTCAAAGTCAGCATTTTGGGTGCCGTCAAGTTGGCCTCCCACCACCATGCTGGTTTTCTGGACCAGGCAGTGACCATTTCTGGACGAGTGGATGGAGCGCTATAGTATCAACTAACGCTAGCCTAGCAAGTTTAAATAGAAACCCCTTTATTAAAAGGTCGTCTTAAATCCATGCTGTGGCAGAAAGTTAATTTTAAATGTAAATGTTATGTGTTATTGAGGAAGGATGCTGAGTACCAAAGTATAATGACATATAATCGTTAGTGCACTGAATTAGCTTAAGTACTTATGTAACATTAGCCATTGCAAACATTTTAACCAATGGAACATAGTTGATTTTACAACATCAATCTGTGTACAAGGCTCTACCAGTAGAAACCATCTTATGCGTGCATTATTTTTGTTGCTTTCGCTGGTAAACTGTTTCAGCCAGGAGAGATGGTGACTGAAACAGTTCCTCTAAGATAAATATTTCTGTCTCATTGCCAGCAAAGAAACCAGCCGCAAAGGATTTACAGTACAAGCACTGTCACATAAAAGACAATTCATTTTCAAGTTGTTTTGGAGGGTTTTCCTGCTGCCGCTGTGACTTAGAGAAGAAAAGAAGATGGAATAACCGGATGTCAGATTCGATTAGAAACACTTGCCCTAAGAAGCTCTGCAGCGTGACTAAGGTCTCACATATGGGTGACCAGTTTCTAAGGCAATGTTGCCTAAGAAAATACATGCATAACTCGAAAACAAAGATCTACTCATTGTTCTCAGCTCTCTGTCTCCCCTATCATCCTTTACCCTCGTCCTCTCTTTTCACAGAGATAACTGGATTTCCAGGAGGGTCGCATTAGTTTGTCCCAGCTGTCGGAGAGATATTCCCACTGCTGACAGCAGAGTTAGTTTTGGTTTTGGATCAGAGACGCAGAGAGAGAAATGGGATTTCCAGCCACTTTCAGTCGAGCTGCTTCTGACCCCCAGTGGCAAAAAGCTGGAGAATCGCTCTGCCTTCAAGGAAAAGCAGTGCGGGGTTATGTGGGGTCTGTGGAGTGGGAAGGAGCAGCAGCAGTCACCTTTGCACAAAGGATCCCATTATTTCAGCTTCTTTTGAATCAAAAGAAGCTGAAATTACTCTGGTCGATTACGCCTGAAAGTTACAAAACAGGTCTTATTTCATAGGGAGATAAGAGAGGCCCATCTCACCTAATCTTCCCCATCACAGGGTCTTTCTGCAAGACCAGGAACAGCAAAGGATCTGAATGCTGCTGCTAAAGTAATTCACCACCTAATAGATGCTACAGATATGCTGTGATTTTAGTACTGTATGTGCTTGCGTCTGGCATACTTGCATGCACTTGACCTACGCTAATGGTATGACAGCACTCCCCTGCACCTGGAAGCTCACACTATGCTGGAAAGCATCCACATCAAACAGCCACACCTTGAATTTGAAGGCTTTTAAATGTGGTTTTCTAATCTGTGGCCATGTGACTTCACACATAATTGCACCCTGCATCCTTTACGGGTGTGCCCATTTACACTAACAACACGTCTCAGCTGTCATTTGAGTCCGAAGGCAGAACGCAAACCCAGCTAACTCTACGAGGCCTTATACTGCCTATTTTTTTTATCCACTGACATCATCAATTTTGGGCAAAATGCTTATTACTTTTTTTGCTGAGACTGACAGAAAGGTGCACTCTTGGGGCTATACAGTAAACATAAAGAAACAGCCATGAAGTGCTACAAGCCACGAGACCTCGAGCCAGCTGGTCAGGATATGCTGTCCATGATTTCAAAGAGGTTGGAAGGTTGTCAGGCCATAGCACAAATTTCCACTTTTAGTCTCTTATATAACCATGGGCCAGAAAACATAGTGGCATTTTTGATTCCCGTTTCTAGATTTTCTTTATTTTCCTGCTGTCTTGCATTTCTAAATCTCATTTCACTAAAGAAGAAGTGTTCCTGAGCCCAAAGCAGAGATTTCCATCAGAGAATCACATAATAGTATTATATATATAGTATTCTTTGACAAAGCCAAAAGACAGTGCATTCTCAATGATCCCTTTTTGCCACACAGTCGTTCATACAGCAGTAAATCCTTCTTGATCTTTATTCAACAGAGCCAGGATGCCTAACATATTTTAAAAGATCTATTAAGAAAAGCCAGATTCATAATTAATGCGTCACGTTTCTTGGAAAACAATGTGAAGCTGAGAGGACATCTCCTGAATGAGATCCAAGACGGCAGGTAGGGTGCCATGTTCCAGCCACACTCTGGGAGTAAAACACTTGCAGAGGCTCTAATGGTCTTTGTAAAGCTGCCAGCTCTATGACGGCCGTGGTTAGGTCAGGTAATCCTGGGCTAACTGGCTTCTTGTTTGGCAAATAGGATTGAAGAAGCTTGGTGAACTTTTACTCCTCTCTGACAGAGGCTCCGAAAAGAAACCAAGCAGCAGGGAGACTCGTGGACAAATCAGTCAATTTTGCAGAAAAATATTTACTCAAGACATCCCCACTGCGTTCTATACAACGCTTCACCGGATGACGTGGACATGTTGTAGGTGTAATTTGTATTTTTGTCTCACTTCCAATCCATGAAATGTTTATTTAATGTAAAACTTGAAGTTACAATGAGTAGAAGTAGCAAAGGTAGATGAGTTTAAATAACTAGGTTCAACTATCTAAAGTGACAGATAGTGCACAAGAAAAATGAAGAAGAGAGAGACCAGCTATGATTTATGGTTTAGAGACAGTGGCCATGACACAAAGACAAAAGGTGGTGCCAGAGGTGGCAGAGCGGAAAATGCTATTATTTTTCATCGGGAGTTACCAGAATGGAGAGGTCAGAGTACATCAGGACTGCTCAGGCTGAAGGGTTTGGAGACAAAGTTAGTGTGACATAGCTGCGATGGTCTGGACATCTGCAGAGGAGGCATAGTGGATAAACTGGACAAAGGATGTTGGACGTAGATGTAGTGAAGGAGAACTTGCAGAAGATGAAGAGGCAGCTAGGAAGAGGGTGAGATGGAGGCAGACGATAAAGTGAAACTGAAACAAGAAGAAGAAGAAGAACTTGAATATGACAAACTCTTGTTGGGCTGAAAAAAAATAGCTGAGGTTTCATTTGCAGAAACTGAAAGAACTATATTGATTTGGACTCATTGAAATTCATTCATTCTAACAAAGGTGATGTTACCTTTGATAGTTACAACTATCATTTTAATATAACTTTTTTTCATCATTTTTGAGCCCTTTGTTAGTCTGCTTGCCTTTTGATTCCGCTTATCAGTTCCAGCTGGAAGCCTCCAGCTGATTTCAGTTCATGTGTCAGCGGAGAAAAATAGTACAGTCTACAGC
>VUQG01021035.1:0-11687 GCA_015106755.1 Etia nguti | reverse complement strand
CACAATTTGAAGAAATTGGTTGCCTGAACAGGTCATGATTGTTGTCATATATTATATTATATTATATTATATTATATTATATTATATTATATTATATTATATTATATTATATTATATTATTCTTTTTAACATGTTTACTTGATATGAATACAGGAGTACAAAACATGCAGCCAAACAGAAGCATACATTAATAGAGAGAATATGTAATTAAATAAATTTCCTTATATTCTGCAGATAATCTTCAGAAAAATAATACAGTAAAAAGAAGACAAATAATGAGGGAATATTGAAATAAACATTTATTCACACAATAATAGGTCATTTTTTGCAGGTAGGTTTTTTAGAGTAGTTTATCCATAGTTTTCTAATGATTGTTTTTATGGCAAATTCTTTTTCACTTATTTTCATTCCAATCGTTAAACCTGTCCATTTTCAGAGGAGTGTTTTTTGTTAAGCTACCTAACACTGACTTATGAATCATTCAAGCATAAAAAGGCACCTTATTCAAGAGATGAACCAGTGTTGTGTCTACACATTACAGACAACTTAGCAAAGAACCAATTTCAAATCTTTTCTTTAGACACTTTAGAACAACAGCCTGTCACAAACACACCATTTGTTCCCAATTCTTAGGTTGAATTTATGAAATAAAGCCAAAGATAACAAGTTTGACAGGCATAAAATTGGATCAGCAAGTGGAGAACAACAGAAGAAGTGACAGGCCTAAAAAACCAAATGCAGCAGATAAATTATATCTAAAAAATAATGTCCTTAAGAAACAGGGGGAAAAAACCCAGCAAAGACCTGGCACAGGACCTGAGAGGTTCATGTGGCCCTTCAGTTGCTTGAACCTCAACATTATTGAAGCAGTGTGGGATTACTTTGACAGAGAACAGAACAAAATGCAGCCAACATGCAAAGAAGAGCTTTAAATGTCTTTCTAGAAGCCTGGAGAAGTATTCCTGAAGACTACAACCCTTTATTGACCAAGCATCATTTAGGCCGCCTGGACTTATTTGGTAATTTGGGCTATAAAATGGCCAGAAACCATACTGTAAGTGAAAGCTTTTGCCACTTTTTCAGAATAACCTCAGCTTTCACTATATGGCAGTCATTTTACATTATTGTATTGTTATGACAATGGAACAACAGTTTAAAGTGGAAAAAAATAAAAAACGGACTGTTTTTTCAGATTTATAGTTAAATGGAAACTGATATTCAACAGGAACAAAATGTAACACATCATAAGCTTTAAATATGAGCTATACTAAATATGTACAATAAAGATTTTGAGCCTAGGCCACTCACTTTTTTAAATCTCCAGGCCTTTTTGGGGGGCGTCGCCACTTCTCCACACCCGCCTCTCTGCTCCGTGCGTCATCAGTTCTTACTTGTGATTGGACCGTAGTTGCTCGTGCGTTCTAATGATACACCGTAAAGTTTCGTAAAGCTCGTCTTCTCGTCTTTCAGTAACCGTTTGAAATATCCCTCTAGCCCAAATGGTCGAGGAGTTACCTTAATCCGCTTAGGTTTTACCATCGCACATGGTAAAACCTAAGCGGAGTTGACGTTTGGTTTTTCAGACAGCAGTAGCTTGCGAACCCTTTGTGCTACCGTAATACACCAGATATCCACGTAAAGCTCAGCCTCTCTTCTTTTAGTAACCGTGTGATTTTTTTTTTCTCTACCTCAAATGGTCGATGAATTACGGTAGTGCGAAGCGCACATGGTAACATCTAGGCGGAGTTGAGTTTTCCTTCTGTGTTCAGACAGCAGTAGCTTGTGAAGGCTTTGGGCTGTTCGCGTTTTCTCTGTAGCGTAAACGATGACCGAGTTACAGTCGTTTAAAGAGCGCTTGTAAAATGGGCCCGCATCTTCAAAAAGAAATTACAAGAAAACCTGACTAAGAGAGTTCAGGCTGTGTTGAAGAATAAATATTCCTAAACATTCCAAATATTGACTTTTATGTTAACTAAAATTGTAAAAACTCTCTGTATGTCTTATATACTGTATTTCCATGTATGTTTGCATATACTCCTATTTTCCTAGCAGAATATAAAGAAATTAGGGGTGACCCAAGACTTTCACGTAGTGTCGACGCGGAAGATTAGCGTCACCTCACGCAGGAAGCTGTTTTGGTTGGCCATGTTGTTTTAATGCCACATGGATTTTGTAAACAGTAAAGTCTGAGTTGATATGTTCTGTGTAGTATATAGTTGGCATTGGCACCCATTTTATTTCTGATTGTTGGGCTGCTGTCGGCTGGTTTCAGTCGTTTCCGGTACGTAAACCGTCAGAGTTTTGTCCATTTAGCGCGGCTAAAAGAAGCTCTAACGGCTAGCATGTAGCATGTAGCCTCGGTGAAGTTTTATGCTACCTCTGAGTTTCTGCTTCGTCTCTCTGCTTCACTAACGTTACGTGCGTCTCTGTCTCTATTTCCCCGTCAGGTGGCTGCAGGTGGAGCATGGAGCCTCTGAGGCTGCTTTCCGTGGATCCATCAGACCGGGGCTCTCAGAGATGCAGGCTTGGTCCGGGCATGATGTCGGCGCTGGGTGTGCACCTGGGCTCCCCTCTGCTGGTTTCTGTTCCCGGAGGAAGCTGCCTGTGCACTGCCTGGCCCCGGGCTGACCTGGCAGAGGGCTTCCTGCAGATGGACCTGAAATGTTTCTCCCCCAGTCTTCTCTCTCAGCTCCCCTCGCACCTTAGCCTCGACCACGCTCAGCTCACACCTGTGATCTGCTCCAAACTGAAAGGCGTCACGATAACCGTGATAGTCCAGAGTGTCGATTTCAGGAAACGCACACCGCATCGCGTTGTTCATGAGCTTGTAAAAGACATGCTGAAAGGTGTTTGTGTCCATGATGGGTTTGTGATAAACCTGGAGGATTTCGATACAGAGATCAGATATGTTGCTGTTGAAAGTATCAGTCCAGAGTCGGATAGTGCTGGATTCATCACCTCGAAGACTGCTGTTGAGATTGCTGGCATCCAGACACTCCGACATTATAGGAGTCAGCTGCAGAACCGGCACACAGTGCAACTGGGGGGGCTGGAGGAGGTGAATTATTTAAATAACACCTAACAGAATGTTTTTCCACTGTGCAACACCTAATGTGTAGGGTTATTTATTTTTGTTTGGTTTGTTTGTTTTTTACAACATTTTAGGTGTCTGCATCGCTTAGAGAGATGTTGAAGCTGCCACTTCTCTATCCAAGCACACTGAGCACTCTCGGTGTATCCTGTCCCAGAGGGGTGCTTCTGGTGGGGCCTCCAGGTGTAGGCAAGACCCTGCTGGTCCGCCAAGTGGTGGGTGAGGTGGGAGCCAGCTTGGTGGTGGTCAGAGGGCCAGAGGTAAAAAAGATCATACTAAACACCCCGTGGCATTTTTAAACATCATAATGTTGATGCTGTCTAATGTTCCTCGTAATATGCAGAGCATTTTGCGTGTAAATGCATTACCAGTAATTCTGAACAATTATTTCAGGTGGTGGGGGCTCGGCCGGGTGAGAGCGAGGAGACGCTGCGGGCCGTGTTTGAGCGTGCTCGATCTGCAGCAGATGAAGGTCCCTGTGTGCTGTTCTTAGACGAGCTGGACTCCCTGTGTCCGAGGAGAACCAGCTCGTCGGCACCGGAGAACCGGCTCGTTGCACAGCTTCTCACACTCATGGACGGGATGAATCGGTCTGACCGCTTCCTCATCGTCGGAGCCACCAACCGGCCGGACAGCTTAGACCCAGCACTGCGCCGGCCAGGAAGATTTGACAGAGAGGTGCGTGCCCGCTTACTGTCACGACTCGAAGTCCCTTTGATCCAGTGTTTTTAATCTTTCTTGAGAAAGCTGATATAAATGTCATCTTCTCTATGAAGTGTGGATATTTGGGGGTGCCAATGAAGGTGTTTCTCTCAGACGTTTGTAATGCTTCAGTTGACTGATTTGTCTAGCTTCAGATTTTACGAGCGATATCTTTGTTTCCAGAAATGCAGAGACAGAGATACAGTAATGTGCAAAAGTCTTGAGCTGCACGTCATTTCTTTTCTACGAAAATGGGAAATACACTAAGCGTTTTATTAAACATGCAACATATAAGTAAAAAACAGAGTTTGTACACTTTTAAGGAGCTTAAAACTCAATAGCTAAAAACTCTTTTATATAAAATATCTGTCCGGGTTGGTGAGTTGGTGCAAATACGTGTATGTGAGTCGTTAGTCTCTGAGTGTTCGTCTTTCCCACAGATTATAATCGGAGCTCCAACCTTGCAGCAGAGAAAGGCCATCTTGTCTGTCCTTTGTGAGAGGATGCCTGTGTGTCCCAGTGTGAACCTGACAGAGCTTGCACAAACAACTACAGGCTACGTGGGAGCAGACCTCAGTGCCCTGTGCAGGGAGGCCGCCATGCACGCTATACGGGAAGACTCCAAAGTAACGACAGCAACCTGTCACAGTGAAACAAAACACTAGTTTTTTACTTTTTTGCTACAGGAACAACACACTTTATTGCAAATTGTGCAGCTGTGTTGTAATTGTAAAGTCAAAGTTAAAGCCTGAATAAGAAACACATTTAGAAAATCATCTCAAAAGGCTCACAGTTGAATGTGTTCTTTAGATGTGTGAAAGATTACCTAGAAAGCAATAGGGAGACTGAGTGGATGGCAGCTATAAACACCTGTTGCTGTTTCTGTCACACTGTCTGCAGTGTTCAGGGGAGCAGGTGGTGAGTATGAAGCACTTCCGTGAGGCTTTGAAGTCGGTGCGTCCCTCCTGCCTTAGGAGCAGCATGGGCAGGACGGAGCTCTCTCCGGTGACCTGGGAGCAAATTGGAGGCTTGGATGACGTCAAACTCAAACTAAGACAGGTAGCTAATTGAGTGGCAGTGCTCAAAAATGCACATTTCTGTATTCAGAGACCAGTCTGCTGTTTCCTTCAAATCAAAGAAAAACCTTATTACTGGAGGTTTATTTTCCCTCATTGTCTCCCGTTAAAGAGCATCGAGTGGCCGATGGCGCACCCTGAAGCCTTTGTTCGTCTGGGTCTGTGTCGACCCCGAGGTGTGCTGCTCTACGGCCCTCCGGGATGCGCAAAGACGACACTTGTCAAGGCAGCCGCTACTTCCTCCAACTGCGCCTTCCTGTCTGTCAGTGGCGCTGACCTCTACTCTCCCTATGTCGGAGATTCAGAGAAGGCTTTAGCTCAGGTTCTTCCTCTTTATAACCTCGAACAGACGAGCATTAATGATTGTGTCCTCCCTTGTGTTTTGTCCACTAAGCCCTGCTTCTGTCTGTCCACGTGCAGCTGTTTCATCAGGCCCGGGCCTGCGCTCCAAGCATCCTGTTCCTCGATGAGATTGACTCACTGATTGGTTCGCGGTCACACAGTCAAACACCAAACAGCGTACAGACTCGTCTTCTCTCTGTGCTCCTCAACGAGATGGATGGGATCGGCCTGAAGACTCAGGAGAGGAGAGGGACGGAGAAGAACCTCCAGGCAGAGGGAATCGAGGAGAGTCGCACAGAGGAGCAGGTCAGACGTTGTGGAAACATGGCTGGCGCTGCAGCTGGCTTCTATGTCTGTTCTCTTAAATTTCCAATTTGTTTTGTTTCATTTTGCGTTTGTGGCACACAGGTGAATGTAAAAATAGCACAGATTCTTTCGGGGGTAGACTTCAGATGTTTGGGGTTGACGTCTGTTGATCTTTGGCTTTTTACAGATTTAGTTTTTTTTTTCTTTTTTTTTTTCTCACAGTTTTATATTAAATTAAGCAGCTTTATCTTAACGTGACTCTTCTCTCCTCAGCTCTGCTGTATTCTGTGTGTATCTGACATTATAAGACAGTTACGTGCCACTCGGTCGATCCAGAAATGAAAATTTCAGATGGTAGTTGTGGTCCCACCTTACCCTATTCCTGTCGCCCCCAAAATTTCCACATTTGCTTTGTAACAGCTGAATTGTTAAAAGGGTTTGTTTTTTTTAAAAAAACCTTATTTCGGGGCAAAGTCATAAAGCTGATTCTGAATAAGTGGTTACAGCTTTCCAAAGCATCTAAAGTAACTGCCCTAAAGATCAGTCAACACTATCAGTCGGTTCCTAACTGGGTGAGGTAGATGTGTGGCAGTCATAATAAGAGCTATTTGAATTCTCCAGATAGTAAAGGAAGTAATAAAGGTATAAAAAAGCGGTAATAAAGGAACCTTCAGTGTTTCCTTTATTACTGCTTTTAGCAGAGGACACACTGGAGCATCCTTTATGAAAGAGGACCTAATACCATCCTACAGTTCATTGTGACACACCATCCATCTGTTCATGATTTAATCAACACTTTATGTGCTTTTGCTGTTTGACAGTTGGACTGCCAGGAAGTGTGCAACAAAGATGTAATGGTTGTAGCTGCCACAAACAGACCCGACTGTTTAGACAGCGCCCTCCTCAGGCCCGGCAGACTTGATCACATCATTTATGTCCCACCACCAGACCAAGAGGTAAAGGACTTCTAAACACAGGACAAAAATGTATACATTTACAGCAATGTTGTAAGAAAGACTTGGACTTGAAGAGGTCATTTAAAATAAAGTAACCACGCCTCTCCTGGCAGCATATCTGAGTTTAATGACCCTCACTTTCTAATATTTAGGTTCGACTTGCTGTCCTGAAGGTGTGTACAAAGCGTATGCCTGTGGATGCCGATGTGCGCCTGGAGGATCTCGCAGCAAAGACCGAGCATTTCTCTGGAGCTGACCTGGAAAATCTTTGCAAAGAGGTGACAAGAACATATGAAACCCTGGAATTCTTAGACTTGTAAAATGTAAAATCCTTTCTTGGCAGATAGTTTTGAAATAACTGAAAATATTTTTTTGTTTTGCTTTTGTTTTTTTCCTCAGGCTGCTCTTTTGGCATTGCTGGACGAGAACATGGAGGCCTCAGACATCAAACACACACATTTCCTGCGGTCCCTCAGCAAAATGAGCTCCTCTCTGACTGCGCAGCAGATCCACACATATGAAACTCCTCCCAGATGACACACATACCTTTTGACTGATCTTAAAATTGTATTATTACTCAAATATTGTTTTGAAATAAAAATAAAAATTCTAAAATGTGACACACTCTCTCTCTTTTAGTCATTTCAAAAAACATCCTTTTTGAGATCAGCTTGAAACCCAACCACCAGTTACTCTAGTCAATTTTACAACATGGCCATGGGAGGGCGCTGCACACTTAGAAAATCTATTGATCATCACCTAATGATGCTTAACCTCCAGTGGTGCATTTCAGTACAGGAAACTCTCTCTGTGTACGTGCTTATCACCTCGTACAACCTCCCATCCCGCCTACATCTCATGAGCTCACACTGTGTCGCACTTAACAGGAGTTCCCAGCAGCAGGTAAACTGTCCCAACATAGCTGCGTGTGAGACTGCTCCTCTTCAGTTTTGCAAGTGGATGCTTGAAGCCTTAGAATAATCACCGTTAAGTGGAAATACACTAAACTCCTCTTTGAGTGCTTAAAACCAATCAGAAAGATGTCTGGATTTTTCCAAATGTTGAGAAAAAGGAAGGAGGTAAGATCATTATCATCATTATTATTATTATTATCATCATTATTATTATTATTATTGTTATTATTCTGTTGCATTGAGTTATATCCTGTGTGGGGCATTATGTATTTTAATATGTTGGACTGTTGTTTGTGCTGTAGCTCATCCCTCTGATAGGGTTTATGGCTTTTGCTGCAACAGGAGCCACCTCTGCATCAATCTACTTTCTGCTTACTAAGCCTGACGTTATGTGAGTGTTATAAAGCTCTTTCTCATTTATTAAAATAATGCATTTGTCTTATGGTATGTTTTTAGCTTCATTTGCACTTCTATCTTACTTTCACGCTTGCTTAAACTCTGTTTTGTACAAATACTTAAGAATGCATTTGAATTTACTGTTTATAGTTTGAATAAGACCAGCAACCCAGAGCCATGGGAGAGGCTGGCCCCGTCAAAGCCCCAGAAGGTAATGTCGTAACATTGCAGAGCACTTTATAATGTTTATATTCTGGCTAATAAGCCTTCCGGTTCTTATCAGCACCAAAATATAAGCAGACTCTCCTCCTGCAGCTTCAGTCTGCTGAGTCATTGAGGAAAGAGTTTTATCCATTAATGCCAGTCATCGAAATAAAATAAATTACCACAGGTAATGGCACAGTCCCGGTGCGGCCACATCATTAAGTCTGTTAATTCAGTGTAACACTTACAAATAGGTCAGACGAAGCCTCGTTATGTTGTTTTTTTGTTTTGTTTTTTTTAATTTCTGGCATTTCATTGCAGCTCATCACCATCAATCAGCAGTGGAAACCCGTGGAGGAGCTGGAGATCGTGAAGAGCCTCACAAAGTGAAAGAGCCCGGGTTTCTCCCGAGTCTGACGACACGCCTGCTCTCCCTCCCCACCCCCCCATTAGTCTAACAGAATCGTTTCTGCACAAACTAGGACGCTTTGACACTCAGTGTGCGGAAATGCTTCTGCTCAACTGGTGGGGTTCACCCTGCTCTGTACTGACCTTTCTCAAGGACATCCATCACATCACAATAGACAAATATGGTAACTGACGATCGTGCAAGCTTTGAGTCCGAGGATGATAAATGTTGTCTTTCTCTGGGTCTCTGTCAGTATATATGATTACAGAAGTATATATCATCGAATTTATTGTGTTCAGGTTTTGCCAAGGTTGGTGGTCCACGTGTTCTTGCTGTAGATGTGAATGTACGATAGTGTTTTAATGTAAAAGACACAGAATGTTGATTTATTTTGTAATGCACTGTACAGTGATAATAAATTATTTTAAATTTTTGCTGTCCCAGTGCTGCTTTTGTGCTTTATTCAAATTAACGTATTTAAAGATGCTGTCTGCTGTAGAACTTTAAGCATTTCCTCTGAGCATCATTTAATTCAGAGAATGTGCTTGACCTAGAAATCCATTATTAAGTTAAATGTGGCCGAAAGAGATGCCGCATCACCTCTTTTAGTATACATATAATCACTAAATATAATGAACGCACATGGTTAGTTTTAAGCTCTTATGTATTTTTCTTATTAACAACAGCTTCATGACATCAACCCTGCCATTTTTCACACCAAACATGTTGAGTCATCAAAACAGGAAGGGTGCAGGTGTTACTAATAAGCTTAACCAGCAATACAAGAACCCCGGGGCTAAAAGGTAGCTGAATGGAATTCAGTCTTATTATTCTAATGTGTTTGTACCTGATGTCCACGTGCTATCTGTGACACGTCCTGTAAAATATCTCATTAAAAGGACAGAACACCAAAAACGGTTCAAAACCGACCTTTACACTTTTTCAAGTGAACATGGGAAATTTAAGGCAATCAAAATAAAGGCAGTTCCCTCCAAACTGTGTTTTTCCAAAATAAACAAAGTCCTCGAGTTTTAAAAGTAAACCTATTAGTTAATTTATAAAATTAGAGATGCAAGCAAATAGGTCACGGGAGCAGATCTGCACAGGCAGCAAGAAATTAGCTGGACAGCCAGGCTGGGGCCACAAAATCCACCGTCGAATTTTTAAAAGCTTTTAGATACTAAGATACTACAAATCACTGTTGCACACAGCCTCTTTCACTTAAGCTGGTTATCTTTTTCCAGCACACTGGTTATATAAGGAACATTAATTTGGGGGTTTTAAAGCTCCTCTTAGGCCTGTGTGTAATAAATTAAGAACAGAAAAAAAGGATGGCAACAGAGTCCCAATGGTGATGTATGCAATTTTCCATCCTCCCCCCTTCCCGTTCCCTTTTTTAAACAATCCAGTCCACCCTCACCTTTAACCTTGCAGCTCCATTCCAGTGCTTCCCAGGTGTCACATGACCATTATAGACAGAATCCAACAATGCTCAAGCAGAAAAGTAAATAGAGAAAAAGGCTAATAATCTCCATATCTATGAAAATAATAAGAAATAACAATTAAAGAATGTAATATATATATATATAAAATAACCTACAATTAGGCAAAATAGAATGTGAAAGAATGAAAAGAAATGCAGATATTTACAGTATAATAATTATTTTCTTTGTTTGCTTTGACCTACAAATACCTTGTTGTTTTTAAGATCATTTGAATGTGTTTAATTTCATCTAATTTCAAAAGTGTTGCAAAATTAAAACAAGCACAGAGCCAATTGCATGCTGATGGAGCATGTAGAGGTGACCAGCATCATGGTACCATTCTTTTAGCAGCTGTTGGTCAAGCAAACAAGCCCCTATGGTAGTAGTGTTTTGTGAGCACGGAGCAGGAAGACATGTCTGTATTTATTTTAAGCTAAGCTAAAGATATGATAGCTCAAGCTTCAAAGTGTGCAGGTGGAAATAATATTCTGTTTAAAAAAAAAGCATAGAAAAAAATAGGTGCCGCAGACATGCTGGAATATTTTGACTAATGAATTGTTGATTTGTTGTGGGGTTTTTTTCTGTATGGTGAAAATAATGCCGCGATGCTGACAAAGAGCAATATGCAGGTCTTCTTATTATCACATAGCTTCATGAGCCCCTTCCTCAGTTTGGATGAGTGAATCCTTCCTGAAAGGATAGCCTTAAGGAATATGTCATAAAAAACACTCCCCCACAAATAGTTGGATATGAAGAGAACAGGTGTAACTAGTAACAGTCAGTGGCTCTGTATTCAAGTGTAACTGAAAAACATGCCAGCATGGTACAATAGCAGCTTTTTGGGACATGGAGTGGTGCCATTATGAGCGTTATTAGACCCACCTGTCGTTTTGCACCAGTAACATGGCAGATTCTCATGAAAAAATCTCACCTTGAAATCCCTCAAGCAGCCACTGTCTAGGTTTTGATCATATTACATGATTTCATAACTAAACTGTTTGCCAAGCTTTGACAAAGCTTGCATGCAATTGTATAGGCGTGTGTTTGGATTTTTAAGCATTTGTCATCTGAGCAATTTTAATCCACAGTAACTGAATAAACTCAATCTGCCGCAGAAGATGCTCGGACTCAAAGTTCGGCATTAGACGGCTGTTTAGAATTGTTTAGGATGAACTTTTAGGATTCCATTTCATTTTTTTCACCGCCTAATCTCCACTCATCTGCTCGGTTTGGTCGGTGGGCATTCAGTGCTCCCATTGTGTTTCACCATAACAGACAATCCTCTCAACACCCATATTGTATCTCATAAAACAATGATAACACTAGAAAGTGTCCGTCCTTTCAATCACCATGTGCCCTTCCACAGCCTGCTGAAACGGTGGTGGTCCTTGAGGATGAGTCTTAGGACTTATTAACCACTAAACAAAGAGAAAGCAAGCAGACGAGGAATGGGTTTTGTTTCCTGATCCGTCTGGGCTGCGCTTATTTTTCAGGAAGTTCATTTTCTGCTTGGTTTCAGTTACATGTTGAACTATTAACGCACATGTTGCACATCTTAAAAAACATTTCCTTCCTCTGTTTCTCTGATGCTGCGTGTGCCGTGAGGGGAGCATATAAACTACACATACTGTGGACAAGCGCCAACTTGCACTGGGGCTGCCGGCTACAAGTGCTCTCATGTCAAATATAGGCTACTACAGGAGCAGAGGTAACATACAACAGTCACAACATGCTTCTTTTATCAGTGGAGGGGAGTGAAGCTGAAAGCCTATTTAGGGGAACAATGACAGAAGAGGAAGGATATTGT
>VUQG01021026.1:0-11206 GCA_015106755.1 Etia nguti | reverse complement strand
AAAATTAAACCCCACTTTAAAAAAAAAAAAAAAAAAAAAAAAAAAAAACCCCACTAGAAACGCATACTGCCACAACATGAATACAAACAATAGTAGCAGTTTAGACTGCTGTTTATACAGTTTTGTAATTGGCAGGAACAGGTAGTGCATTAACGCAGCAACAGAGCATTGTGCCAACTGTCAACATCATCTACAGCCTTGTTTACCACAAAATTATTCTGGAAGTACACTCTGTATGCAACACAAACACACAAAAGCCAAACAGCCAAAAAATAAGTTATTGTTTAAAAACCTGATAGACTACTTTACAATAAAGGTCAACATGAACACCCTAAAGGGTGTAAAAAAATGTTTGCTATAAAAAGATAGGTAATCAGTTTTCAATGTTTATACATATGAGGAAGTTTACAGGTTATTTTTTTAATACATGTCAACCAACACAAATTCCTGACTGAAGAATAGACCACCCGTTTTTTAACTTTGCAAGGTGATGGACACAGAATCGGTCTGACCTCCGTACCCTTTTAACCCCTAGACCAGCAGACCAAACATACCCAACCTCCTCCTGTCTATAACTGTACCTCCCTAAATGTGAACATTAGATTACTTATGACTAGGGAAGAAATCTGAGGCTGCAGGATAACCAATATCAGAGACATTTTCTTTGAACAACACGTCACAACAAGTTTTTCCCATTTGCAATCACAAAAAAATTGCACAGCTGCCTAACTTCAGCCCCCCATGTAGCCACTAGAGCTGGGGTGGTACCATTGTCCAGTTCAATGGCACTTAGATTGTAATCTGAAGCAGAGCAACAGACCAGCTGTGCTTGATCATAATATTCTATCACACTGAGTCATGCATAACATTCTCCACACACAAAACCTACCAGGTGCAGTCCACTAGTGAGCAAGAAATGCTAGACAGCTGCACTTACTCATCCAGTGAGAAGGAAACTGGGTTGGAGGAGGGAAAGAGCCTGTGAGGCAGTTTTACAGAGACTGCCTCATATTTCTCTCTTAGGTTTCCACATGTAAACTTGAGGGTTCATGAAGTGCACCACGTACTAAACTTGTGTCGTTTCCCTATAATCACTCTGTTTGTGCAGCAGTCAGAGTAAATAAACATTTAATTTGCTGTGTCAAGTGCTAAGTGTTGGAAAAGTCACATCTGCTTGGATTTGTTACATTATGAGGGTAAGAAACCATGTGAACTTGTGATTTAATTCCCCATCCAACCGGCCTGTCAACAGCCAAGGTTCGGGTAGAGATTTGAACCAAGGCTTTATCTGATATAAAACAATGGCTTACAGCCCTGACACACCAAGAAGACAGATTGAGTTGGATTGCATGTGGACAAATGTCACCGGATCTAGTCAGCTGTTAACATCTGATAAAGAATGCATATGCGTGGTTTGACACTGGCCTACAAAACGCAAGTACAAAGCAAGTGTTGTTCCCATCTCACAAACCATTTCTAAAATCCAAATAAAATCCTAAGGATATTCAACTGAAGCCAAATCAAGAAAAATTACATCCTCCTACATACATACATGTGCATGAATACATATCTGTACATTTCGTCCTTCCCCACCTGCTGCTCAACATGATCAAGCTGAAGGTGACACTGCTAGAGAGTGGAGGGGTGAGTGTTGCCTCATCTAGTAGCAAGGTTTGTACAAGAACTGGCCAAGTCTGAAGACATACAGCATATAAAGCTAGCAGTTGGGATGTGTATAGACAGCTGTTGTTTGACCTAATATGCATGCTGTGCTAAATCCATTAACAGAATGTGAAGAAACAACCACTATGACTTCAGTCCAAAACTTATATGCACTGTGCTGACTAAAATTGGACTATAACCAGGCCGTACTTTCCTGTAATTCAAATATGTAGCACAAGAAGGAACAGTGAGCCAGTGTAGCATATATTTAACCAGCAAGTCATTAAAAACATATTTATGATGATAGCGTAGGAAAAGGCAAAGCCTCGTAATGAAACGTGGCTAGGGCTGTAAATGTTTTAAACACGTGTCGTGATTTGAATTACATTAAGGTGTTCTGTATCACTTCACTTGGGTTCACCATCTCCACCAAGGTGTTGCCTATTTGCCAAAACACCCAGTTGAGGACATTCAATATTTTTTCCCTCATTAAAAACATGCTTAGGCACTACACCCAAGTCTCAAGCATTGATTATATACTTTCTACATCCACAAGTCCACTAGGATCAACTCAGGTTTAGAATTTGATTGCATCCATGTGGATGTTCATGTTTTTTGTATGTTTTTTGTTTGTTTTTTTTTTTGGGGGGGGGGGGGGGGGGGGGGGGGGGGTGTTTCCATCCTGTCCTCTGTCTCTGTCATGCTTGATGTTTTAAAGAAATGCACATGTTTAGAAAGACGCCCAGTGTGTAGTCGCCGCTTTAGTGGACCACCATAGTTTGTTTCGGAGAGAAAGAGCAAGTTTCCTATGAGCTCCAGAAAAATGAACGTGCCTGTGTTGGGGTGCAGAGGTCAGGATTGTGGAGTACAGAGTAATTTAAGACACATGGAATGCTTTCATGGAGGACAAAAGGGTGATTTGTTGAAAGACACCATTAAACTGAAGAACGCTGAGAGGAGGAGGGAGGAGGAGAGATGTTGCCCGGTAAGTGGGGGATTATTGCAGACTGAGGGCATTAGCAGAGCCAAAGACAACACAAACTGTAACCCAGAAAAAGTGAAAAAGTGAGAAAAGAAAATGTAAGTCACAGCTGACTCAAACGATGAGTCTTGGCAGTGTTTTTTTAATCCCATGTCTATTTCCTCATACAGTTACAGTAATCTGCTTATCATGCTGCGTTTGAAGATGCTTTCACCGAGCACTTTGATGCTGTTTTTCTTGGCATTGTAAGACATCATCTTAGAACTAAGTCTGAGACTAAATTGCTCTGAATGTTTGCGTCCTCCGAGCAGCAGAAGGATGAAAGTCTATGACTATATTGCAGTCTAAGTGGCTCATATTGTAGAGCGGGATTCAGTATAGTTTCTCTGTGATGGCCCACTCATGTTACACTACCTCAATGGCCTTTTGCTGTGTCTGCTAGTGCAAGCACTCTAAAGCACACACTTGGAAATGCTCGCAACTGCCTCCTTTTTGGTACGATAGCAATCCAACCCTCTCACTGTAACGCCACCAGCAGCCTATCTGCCATCAATCAGTGGTCCCATTATATGAATATCTTTATTTTTTAGAATATAATAGGGCTCTGTAGCAGCGGGCGCGGGAGGTGCACAGTGGGACAAGCACAGAGGAGACAAGTACATTTAAAAGGGAGAAAAGATAAAGAGGAGAAGAGACGGGTGAGAAACTCAAGGACGAGGAAGTCAATAACGGACAACACGTGCGTTCTCTGAGATCTAAAATTGTTTCATCAGCTGCATCTTATCTGCGTGTTTGGAAGGGCACCGCTGCGAGAGGGGGCCACTGCCTGCAGAGACAGATGGATGCTTTATGCACACACAAACACACACACTCGGAAACATTCACAACGGTTCCCAGATAACAGCATTTACAGCTCACCAAAGAAGCGCACCGGCTAAATACACACACGCCCACACCTGCCTGTGCAACCTGCCGCTGGCCCCTGTTTTAAATAACTTGCAGCCGAGCCAGAGAGAAAAGGAGGTTCAGACAGACAGATAAAGAGGAAAGTAAACACAAAGAGATACAGAGAATGTGTGAGGTGATCTAAAAAAACCTCCCACTGGCCCCGGTGTGGCCCACTGCGCCACACTGGCCAAGTGCTTGCCAGACAAATTGCTTTGGCTGGCAGCTTGCAGTGAAAACAGCACGAAGAAGGACCCGGGAGTGGAGGAAAGAGCCATTCTCTCCTGCTATTTGGCCTGTGCAGCGTTGGACTGTAGTATGGGAATGAAGTCAGGGTTTTACTTTCTCCCCTGGATGCTTGGGAGTTACTCATCTCCACCTGTGAGCCACGTACTCCTGGAGTCATTTTACAGCTGCTCCACTGTTTTGGATCATTGTGGGATCATTTCATCTCCGTTTCCAGAACATAACATCACCCCAGGTTGCCAGTTCCTTTGTCGATCCAGCGCTGGAGCCCAGGGTCATTTCTCTCCCAAAAGGAATGAAAGAGGCGTTCAGACTTCCTACCGACCCCCTCCTGTATACCTGATGCTCAAGAGGTCAAGGAAACATCAAACTTATGAGAAAGTGTAGGAGCTTCCTGGTAGCTGTGTTTCCAAGTTTATATATAATAAATGATATATCTTTAAAAAAGAGCAGCAGATGTCAAACTGAAGGGTTACCTGGGGCTGGTAATGAAAACAAACCATTCTCATTATTTTTATTTGTCATTGTTTTGCCAGCTAAAAATGTCTATTTCTCCTGGAACAGACTGACAGCTCATTAGTTTTGTTATAACCGCCCAGGAATGGAAGAAAAATATTTTATGGAAAACAGAGTAAATCTGCTGCATCCTGAGAGCGGGAGGCCATGTTTGGGTTTGGTTGTAAAGAATCCCAGGGGTCAGACAGCGGGATGCCCCTGTGGGAAAACACAGCAGAGGAGGGGAAATGAGGAGGACAAGGAGCAGGAGGAGAACAGGTTTACGATGCCAGGATGCACAGCTGTGCAAGCTAGACCCCCTGGGTCTGCAAGCAGAGAAGGCACCAGAATATATAATAAGGCAGCTAGCTGTTTCTTGAGAAATGGACAGTGGATAGGAACACGTAGCACGTGGCAAGACCACGGCACGAGAAAAACCAAGAGTTTAAGAGCGAGGTTTGTTAGTCAAAATAGGCCACGGCGGTTAGGTTAGAGAGAAAATGAAAAATCCACAGGGAAAGATCAAGAGAAAGTATCAAAAACATAATTGTCAAAGTTCAGCAGGGTGGCAGGCAGGATGTGGACACATATTAAGGACTCAGGAGACAAAACGTTAAGTAAAGGGGATCTTTAATGCTCAACTAATTCAGAAACACAAAAATACAAACTGTGGCCGAACTGGAATAAACAATCCTAACACTAGGAATCTCAGGGAGACATGGAGCAAGGAAACACACTCCCCAGAGGCAGGACACGAGAAGGAACACAACAAGGGACACGACGAAGGACACAACGAAGGACACGATGAAGGACAGGGGGACACTAAATACTCCTGGTATAATGAGGGGAGAGGATACAGGCAGGAACAGCTAACGGTAACGAACAAAACGACTCGAGGGGAAGTAAAACTAAACACGAGACACAGAGAAGAACAATCACTAAAATAAAATAGGAAGAGAGACACAACCGAACAAAGAAAGACAACGAGACAAATGCAGAGACAAGGCAAGAGAAGCCGTATGGGAACAAAAACACAGAAAACTAAATACTCCAGTAACCAAGATACACTCGACTTGAACATTAGCTAAGACTAAAAGGCAAAATACAAACAGAATGCTGGAGAATATAATAAATGGAAAATAGAAACTTTATAGGTGACATGACAAAAAGACACAAATGATCCAAATGGTAGAAGTTGAAAAGGTTCCAGTCAACCTTTTTTACAACATATTAGTCTTGACAGGAGCCTCTTGCCCAGTGACAGCCCAAAGTTTCATCAGAAACTTCAGAAAAAAGCTTTAAGCCTGTCTTTAGAAATGCTACAGGTTACAAATTTTATTTCTCTGTTTTTTTGTTTTTTTTTACAAAATCATTTTTCTATGTTTATACCGGAACAAAAATTTTATAACCCTGATGTAAAATCTATAAATGCATATATCCAAAGTCTCTGTAAGAGTTAAACCACCAATTAAAAGATTTTCCTTCCGTCCTGTAAAATCCTGGTGTCATGCGTTCGTTCGGACGGTGTGAGAATACTTCATGCTGTCAGTGAGTTTGTTAAACAGCGAGGAAGTCCTTCAGACTCCACAGAAGTCCTCTCAGACAAACATCACACGAGTCTTTGTAAGCCTTGACAGTCTGCCACTCAACACCAGCAAAGAAGGCAAATTCCAGCAGACTGAAGGAAAGATGGAGATGTACACAAAGGAAAAGCAGTCTCGAGTGTGAGAGGGAAACTAGGAAAATTATTGAAAATGAATTTTGTGTATGAGAAAAAAACACATACAGACATACAGACTAAATACAAGTGGGAGAGGCAAAGAGAATAAAAATAAGAGTGAGAATAATTAGGAGAGTTCTGTGAGATAAACAGCCCGAGGCTTTTTGGCTTGCTTCTGT
Source organism: Etia nguti (assembly GCA_015106755.1). Classification (NCBI taxonomy): domain Eukaryota; kingdom Metazoa; phylum Chordata; class Actinopteri; order Cichliformes; family Cichlidae; genus Etia; species Etia nguti. The sequence goes on along the minus strand of VUQG01021026.1, from coordinate 4,977 downwards.
CAGACACCGAGCCCTACACGGGCCAAGCCCAGTGACCTGCAGCGAAAGAGAAAAATAGAGCCGGGGGCTGGAGGGGCGGGCGAAGGTAGAGAAAGGAAGCCAAGCTGGCACTGATGCAAAGCTGGCAGACGTGTCAAACATAACATCTGGTGCCTGCAGCCCCAAGAGAGACGCCGTATCGTCCAAAGATACACCCGCAGCTCCGCCGTGCCGCCTGGGGTCGAGTCACATCCCTGCCCACGAATGATAAGTACCGAGGGAGACGGCGTGACCCAATCAAACGGCACATCGGGAGAGCGCGGCTCCCTACCGCAACCAAAATCCAGCCTTCAGGCACTGCTGCGGCTTTCAAAGGGGCACTCAACAGAAATGCCTCTCAGCTTGATGCAGCGACCTGGGGGCAAGCTTCAGAGACCCTCACATTCACCAGCTGGACATTTACTTTTGAAGGAAGCGTGAGAGAAGGAAATAAACAGACGGGGACTGTGTGGGCTTCATGTAGCAGCAGGTTCCAGGTGACTCAGTCTCAGGTTTTTTTAATGTGTGTGTGTATCTCTAAGGTATTAATACTGAGTCACTGTTCTCACACCACGCACTCCATTAGTCATTGATGAGGACACACTCGGAGCAGAGACTTCAGTGTGGAAGGAAGAAGCATGTTCAAAAACTCATTTCTTATCTCACCCTGACACCGCTCTCTTTACTCCTTTGTTCTGTAGTCGAAGCACAGAAACGTGGCCTCAGAAGTGAGTCTGAGTTTGTGTGAATGTGTCTGTATTTGTTGGTTTTGTCAGTGTGTGTTTGCTTGTGTTGAGGGTGGGACACAAACGCTTCTCAGAACAGATGCTCTGCGCCCTTTCGCCGGGTCTCCGAGTAGTTAAACAGCCTCCGAGGTGCACCGGGCTTTTCACTGTAACATTTTGTTGGGTTCGTTTCCTTTACGGGAATCTTCTGAAGCCCTTTGTGAAGAGAAAATATTCAGTGACTCACTTCCTGTTTGGTTTATATTTCAGGAATTCCAGCCAAGATCTTTTCACGGGCCTAATCTAGCTGTTGCATCCACCGCGTATCTATTCTTTGGCCACAGAGTTGACAGCGTCTGTCTTACCCCGCTTCTCTCTTCGTCTCACTAGCGATTTCCTTTGTGTTCCAGTAATGGATGTCAAAATATGAACAGCCCATATCCAATTTGTCATCTTTGCCGAGTGTCTGCCTCTTTCTCTTGTCACAATTGACTTTCTATATTTTAACTTTTTTCCTATTTCAAGTTTCACAGTCTATTTTTCAGTCAAGCTATAATCTACCTCATCTTCTCTTTTCCGTCACTTAGTCTTTCCGCAGCTTCGTTGGAACGTACAGCCTGCTGACACTGAGCCATTCTGTGTCAGTTCAAAGTGTTTTTATCAATCGCCCGTCTCTGTCTCTGTAGCATTCCAGGTTCGGCGGTGTGCGCCTTTGACATGGAGCAGCTGGCTGCTGTGTTTGATGGAAGGTTTAAGGAGCAGAAATCACCAGAGTCTATTTGGACGCCTGTTCCAGATGAAGTCATCCCAAAACCAAGGTGCAGATGGCGGTAATCAATTTGTGCACCTGTGTTCAAGTTGTTATCAAAGAGCGATCAGGAAAAAAAGCTGCGTTGTAAAGTTTTGTTTTGAAGTCAGAGTTGGCCGTAATACTCTTTGGAAAATGTGTTTTGCAGGTTGTCGTTTGTGGGTAGGGTTTCATCCCCAAAGGGCATATAGACAATGCAAAGTAACATGAGTGAATTTTACTCCTGGGTCTTTCAGTCAGGAACACTTTGGGAAAAATGGAGGATTGTTATTCCATCTGCAGCAAATTATATATGGCAGTGTGGTTTTGTTCTGAGCTTCTTCCTCTCACATACACTAAAAGCCTAAAATGGGGAGACAGCAAAAACCCCAAGCATAGACCAGAGCAGGCTTAGCATTAAAAAGGGAATAGCTGGGGTTTCGATGTCTGGGTCTCAAAGTGGTTTGCAGAGAACTGGAGGCGGGAGGGGGCAGTGTAAATTGTGGAGCCTTTATAAGATTTCTCAGTTTTATTGTAGGGTGTCTACTTTATACAAAAAAATGCCTTGAGGAGACTATTGTTGTGATTTGGTGCTATATAAAGGAAATTAAATTAAATTGAATCGACCAATCAGATGGAAGGATCCCAGCTGAACCCTCAGCTGACGTGGCCTGTGAACTAAAGCTACGGATGTGCTTTTTATATGATTAAATAAGTGGAAAAAACAAAAGTCTGGTTATACACACTGAAGCAGAAAAATCCCTTATCACAAGGATAAAGCTTGTTGGCCTCCAATCTACGTCTTGTGCTCGTGTATATCTGTCACTTTTTTTATACTTTATATGTCAGGTCCTTTTAACTAAATCAAATCAGTGTGTTTTTGAAAAAAAAAGGATATCAGTCTGAGTGTGAGACACTCAGACTGTCTAGACTGCTTAATTATATAATACTATCTTTACTGAGGATGGATTCAGAAACATTATATACTTTGTGCTTAACATGCTTAATCTTATTTTCCCCAGACCCGGTGGTTGTGCCGTTCAAGGATCCAAGTTTAATTCCTCCAACTCCTTCCCCGATGAGATGTTAAATTTTGTGAAGACGCATCCTCTGATGGATGAAGCAGTCCCATCACTGGGACAAAGACCCTGGATAGTGAGAACCATGGTCAGGTGAGACGGTCCAAGCATGTCTACTATATTAGTCACTCAGACTGCATAAATATCTCTTTGAGACATAATGGTGAGACATTTGATTTATTATATCTGTCCGGTTGGAAATATGTCGATATAGAAAATATATATGGACATCTTTCATTTTTCCAGCGATTCCGTGTTCAGCTGTAACAGCTAAAACAAATTAAATCTGTCGTACTCACAACTGTTTGTTTTGTAACCAAAGTTGAAAATGAACGAAACTGGGGGCGCACATTAATTAAGCCTCAACAGTTCAAGTCGCAACAGTTAATTAGAGGAGATGCGGTGTGTATGAGATCTGAAACGGCCTGTAACCCTGTATATTTACATGAACTCCTCCCTTTGTTGAAGTTATGTTGGTTGGTGTTGAAGCCTGTGGTAGCAGGCTAGCAGCTGTGGCCCATCAAGTCCCACATAAATACTTGTGCCTGCCCCCCGCCTCCCACTGTCTACCGTACGGAGTCCCACAGCCACCAGGGGATTATGGGGACCGGGTGCACGAGGAATATTAAACACCCGGCACAACATGGCTTCTATTCTCATCTACTTACTCACACACACAGAACTCTGTGTGGATCAGCAGCACTCTGCTATTGTCCTAGGACAAACCCATTTACTTGACTAATATTATTAATGTCTGAAACGTCTGGCGTAATTAGTTTATTATGCAAATTTGATGAGCGGTTTCTTCTCTAAGGAATTCATATCATTTTGCAGTGACTCGAGTGAAAATGGCATATCACGATTTAAATTCACACCAGGCTGTATTTTACACCTAAACCAATAATTTGTAATGCACTTAAATCATAAACTCGCCTCCAGGAGCTACTTTGTGGAAGTGAGTCCCAAATGAGCTGCACAGCGCCATGGCATTAATGCAGCTCTTTGTTTCCCCCTGCGGTTCAGGTACCAGCTGAATAAGATCGTGGTGGATACCGAGGCCGGGCCCTACAGAAACCGCACCGTCCTCTTCCTCGGCTCAAGCAGAGGGACCATCCTCAAGTTTCTCATCATGCCCAACCAGGACAATACCGTTACCAGTAGCAACATCTTCCTGGAAGAACTGGAGGGCTTCAACCCCGATAAGTAAGAGAGTTAAACAAAGCATGAGCTGATTAAGAATTACACACGTGTTTTGGACTGTTAGAAGGACAGTTTTTGGATGTAGATGTGAATAACGTCTGATGGAGACTGCTGGCTGGTCTCTTTCATTAAAAATGAGCCGTTTTCACACATGAACTCGTTGGGCGTCGGGGGATTTAGGTGAAGACAGCGTCTGAAGCTGCCCTTTTTCACATGGAGCACACTTCAGACATGTCCTCACTGGAAATACTCCATTTGGTTTAGGCGGCGTCTTTGCTTTTCCCACACGAGTGCAAATAAGTGCAAATGGACATTACATGGACTGCATCGGAGTCTTTCATGCACTTCCACTGGGTTGATGCCTGGTCAGTGTTGGGGGAGTAACGGAGTACATGTACCGGCGTTATGTATTTAAAATACAAAATATGAGTAACTGTATTCCATTACAGTTACCGTTTAAATAGATGGTAATCCGAATACAGTTACGTTGTTGAAATAAATAGAATACACGGCGGTCATTTCCTGTTTCATATGTTACACCGTCCCCTCTCTATGCCTTATCCAATTTTGGTGATTAAACGCAGTCGGGTGTGGGTTTAGCTCAGTTGGATGAGCATGTAGTCATATATCACATGGCTGAGAGCGGCCAGCCAGGGGTCGAGTACGACCCGTGGCCCTTCTTTAATTTTTTTTTTTTTTTACTTAATTTTCATCTGGGATTAATACAGTTTCTCTGATTCTGATTTCTGGAAACCCAAACAAAACACGTAATAAGAGGCTCTAATGTAAGCGTCCCGTTAATGTTGGTGGCGTCAGTTACACAATGGACCCAGAGCCAGCAGTGCACGGGCAGGAATGCATTTCCGACACCACTTCATAAGAAGAATGGGATGGGCGAAACTTCAGTATCTTCGATGTACTACTGCTGTGTGATTTTTATTACTATTAATGAAGGCTACTCGCCACCGAGCTAACATTGTTATCTGGCGTTGGCTGAGGTTAGTTCATAGACTGCAGACTGTTTCTAAATACTCAAGTACGCGAGTCCATACTCGCGTTTTCAGTAGTCCGGACTTCGTAAGTCCATACGGGAGTCCGGACTTCCCGAGAACGCAGTGCCATCGTTCTACAATTGGAACGGCAGTGTACTTGATGACACCACAGCTCC
>VUQG01021025.1:0-10664 GCA_015106755.1 Etia nguti | reverse complement strand
GGTTGTATCGGTCAGTATCTCCACAAGCATCTGCTCGGCAAATACCTGCACGCATACTTTCTAAACCCTAATCCATTAGCAGAGGGATGCCTTGTCAGTTTGCCTCGGGATGAGAATAACAGTAATGAAGTGTGGCTTTGACGAGAAAGACAGCCTTAAATATTCAGAGTGTATGGTGCCTGTTTGTGCACATGGAAGGTGGTGGTTTTAACAGGTGCTACTCAAAGCAGTGAAAGAAGTGCTCCATATAAACAATGTGTGGCAAAGAATCTATTATTTCCTCAAGTACATACACTTAAAGAAAAAAAACACATTCTCAGTTACTTTTCAAACAAAAATTACATTTAGTGTTTAGTACTTTTTACTACAGGCAGAGTCTTTTTCTTTGTGAAGGTACCCTGATGGATAACATTTGTGAGACATACGTCCACTGTTGTGGGAAGTGAGGGATGCCCCCCTGTTTGGTGTGTGAGTGAGAGCAACAGTAGCAGCATGTCGTCTGAGCCCTGTGGAAGTGTATGCCAACATGAGTAACTACAGCAGCTGAAAATGTGTCTAGATAGTCCAGTTATTACTGAGGCAGTTACTGACCACTTCTACAAAGGAACAACGACCAGGGATGTGTGCATTGAAAGAAACCAGTTAGGGTGGTTCAGCCATCTGACAAAGAAGCCTCCTAGGTGATTTGCTCCGGGCATGTCCTACAGGGAGGAGGCCCTGGGGTAGAACCAGGACCCTGGAGAGATTTTACGGGCTGGACTGGGAATGCCACAGTGTTTCACCAGATGAGCTGGAGAGTGGGAGGTCTGGGCCCCCCTGCCACACGGCCCCAGATAAGCAGTAGAAAATGTATGGGTGGATACAACACGTTGCACCTTAGACTACTTGGCCATCCTGTGTTTGCAACGAGAAAGCATCCATATGACCGACTAGCAGATCGACATTCTACTGCTTCTACTGTTACTTTGCATTTTTAAATGACTGGGTTAGAGTTTTGCTAGATTTTGTCACCAATAACATCCTTAAAATAAATGTCCTGTCCAATGCAAATACAGCAATGTTTCTTTACATTTGGCCTGAACAGAAAAACTAGTTACCAGCTATGAGCCACACTAAAGTAAGGTCATTTACCTTTATCCACAGGTCCCCACAAATCCGGTGAGACAACAAGCTGATGATATTTTGAAAGGAAAACACAAAAAGCTAGTGACTCAGGTAATGTTGGGAGGCTAGAAGAATATCTAGTAATATAATGTTGTAGAGTAAAAGTAATCACTTTGACTAAACTGAAGAAAAAAAAAAAGAATTCCATTTCATATTTGAAAATTTTGATATCAGGTAGATTTTTGATTAAACTTAACAAAACAAGCTGATCTCTGTAAAACAGTTAGCTTTTTACACAACTGTATGTCCCCTGTAAGTCTGTATAAGTAATATTTCAGTGATATCTCCCAGCGATGGGGGATTCATCTATAATAGGAGCACACTCTTGAATCTTATACAAACGCTGTCATCTAAATTGAATAAACACGTAACAAACGGTACAGGAGCACCTTCATTAAATTCCATCAGTTACAATAAAGCTGCGATATCCTTCACTACCAAGCAACGTCCAACCAAAGGGTGGAGGAGGGGCAATTAAGTTCAAATAAAACTTTTAGTCAGCTTTGGTTCCAATAAAGGAAGTGCTGAGCAAGCAATAAAGCAGGTTTTATTTACAGTGCCGCTGCTGAAATTGTTGATTCTGACAGAATCATCGCAGCTGCAAAGATACATTCCCCAGTGGCACAAAGCCACAGCACCTTATTCCAAGCTTATTGTCAGCGAGCCTTCCCAAATAATCCGTCCTCTAACACTGAAGTTTATTCTTTGGCATTTATGTTACATCTTATTCAGACAGTGCAATGCATACAGAGGGGAAATGTGGCCAAAGAGAGCAGTCAAGCTGGAATTGAACCAGAGACCTAATGCTATCAGATCACTGTTACAAACTATTTCTATCTGATTTTTTTTTTTTTGCCAACTTTGCAACTACAAAGCTTTCCAAAAACAAACAAAATAGGACTCCAATGTGAAAACAGCAGATAAAAGGCATTTATTCTAAATATGTTCTAACCAGAGTGGAATTCTCTTAAATCAGCTAGTATTTACTTCTACATCACACATTTCCCTGACAGTCAAAAAACCTCATGCTTTGCACTTGACTGTGAAGTTGTTCTCATGCTGCTGTTGCTGCTTTTATGATTTGTGTGTATGTATGTGTGTTTGCTTCTTTCAACTTGGCATCCTCCGCTTTTCAGCTTGCTCCATTTGAAAGGGGGTCCACGCTTCGCTTGCATTTTAAATGATTTTTAAAGTGAAAGAGCAGCTTCTACTCTTGTGTGTGTGTTTGTGTTTGTTTGTGTGTGTGTGTGTGTGTGTGCGTGCGTGCACTAATAATTTGATAAACGTAAGAACATCTTGTCTACCTTTGTGGTTTTAAGTGTAGGCACGCAGATGTGTGCGACCTCCTCTCTCGGCCGTTTTTTCTCTGACAGCTAAAAACACCTTTAGTGAATAAAACATCCGGTATAAAAGACTCAGTACATAATGCTATCTGACGGCCCCAACAGCCAGTAAGCCTTGAACTTTGGATGGCTGTCGGCTGGTTTGTGCAGGGGGTGGGGGGGTTGGATTACATATAGTGATAGGCCAGAGGATATACAGCAGACTTCTTTATAGTCACTAAGGAAATGGCTTTTCCCACAACAACAAATGTCTGTAAAACATTAGCATGCCATTAGTTTCAGCGAGCGCACAGTTTGGCACATAAAAGCTAATATTCCTCTAGAGTCCTGCACAAGCTAATCTGTTTACATATGAATTTTCATATCCCAGTTATACATAAATACACCAAATATTATTACAATGCTGACAAGGCTTAAGCCGGTGGTGAGAACAAACAACAAATGGGAGGAGACGTAAGCAGCTCTTCCCCATCTATCTTGTTCAGGTTCACAGGTTCATCCGAATTAGGGAGGTTGTTATGGGATGGGTGGAGGTGTGCTAAGATGCAGGGGTTTTTTTCACTTGGTAGAAATAATCTGTCTTGACTTTGGAAGCCGCACTACAGTCAGTGAGGTCAACCACTGCAGACTGAAGCATGTGCAGGTTATTTAAATAAAGAAGGCAACCTTTGCATGTGCATGTGTGGTTTCCACCTGACAGCTAAAAACACCTGCAATTAATAAAACAACATTTTTGAAGCTTCACGACATAATCCCAACTGAAGGTCCCGGCTACCAGTAGAGCTTCTATTTATTCATTTATTTATTTTCTCCTCCGGTGATGGACGTACGTGCAGGGAAAAAAAAAGGGCTAGAAACCCATTATCCATTGGAAAACCAGATGCTCCGGAATGCTGCGATGGAGGGTTCATGCAGAGGATGTTTGACTGTAAATGATTACACCCCATTATTCTTCAGTTTCATGTAATGCCTATGTAATTGTCATGTTCAGGTCCCGCAGCACCTGAACGCAACCTGTGTGAGAGAGAGGTATATGAGGCTTTGAGGTGAAATCATGTCAAACTAAGTGAAAGGCTTCTCATAAGCCCTGCTCCGGCACCGCAATTGACTTGTGCTTGTGTGCACGCTCTAAAAATACATGAACTCGGCGAGGCACTTTTGTCTTGTGTCACTCTTCTGGAAATAGCTTGAAGGGTGGGGCGGGGGAGAGCAAGTTGATGTAGGGAGCGGATGGATATGTGAATGAGAAGTGGGAGGGAAAACAGAAAGAGAGGGAAAGGGAGAGAGAGAGAGAGCAAGCATACATAAAACATGGAAGAGAGGGACAGGGGAGAGCAAAGATAGAAACAAAAGATAGTGAGAGAGCCTCTGGCCTGTTCTAGTTCTTCTTGTTTCAGAGTGGTCTAATGGCTGCCGCCAAAACACACACAAACACACATGGGCTGCTTGGACCGGACAACTCACTGTGAGGAAATGTTGCTTTAACAAACCAACTGGACACAAACAGCACATGAGAAAAAAAGACAATTCTGTGGTCTGGCATGATTTTATAATCAAGCCATAGCAGATAGTGTTAAATGTGCAAGCAACTAATATTAAGAAAATAAAATGTTCTTTGGTCCAGGGAACAATGTGATTGTAAAACACCGAGTTTCATTCAGTGCCAAGATTGTTTTGTTTTTGTTGGTGCCCAGGGAAGAGATTTTGTATTGTATTAATGAGAATAATGCTGAATTTGAAATGCTGCTTAGAAACAGAAAAATCTTGATATTTTTTGTAATGTTTCCTTCATTCATCCTCGTCAGCATTTGTACTGCTGTATACATTGCAGTTTGACCACTGAGGTGCACATGTAATGTGTGCAATGCGTAATGTGGGTGTATCTGATATCCCTGCATCACCATAATACTGTTGTTCCAGGATCATCATCATGTTGCTGTGACTTCATCCAGAGGAAAAAGGGGGGAAAAGCCTCTGTTTATAGTTATTTGGTGTCTTAAATTATAATTAAGATTATAATAAGATTTTCATGACAATGCTTTCTTTTTCAGACATTTGGAATCTCCTCTTTAGAAGGCAGCATCCATCTTTTTGAATCCAACAATTCATGCATTTAAACTTATATTGTAATTTGTGATTTGATTGTGATTGATTGAGCAGCCACAGTGGTTACTGCTGTCTGTCCTACAACCATAACAGATATATTTTAAGCTGAAGACACATCAAACATCTATTGCTGCTCCAACCCCCCCAAAAAACATTCAATTAGTGACAGACCACATGGGGTTGCCAGTGACTAAAATGTTATCATCATAAACTTTCCTCTGAATCCAGAGTACAAGTCCATTTGAACCAAGCAAAGGAATATTGAGCCCTGCCACTAGCAACCACAACTATCATTTAAAGGGATAATTGCATAATAGGGTTATGGCAGGAGTGAGTGCTGGAGGGGGAAAAAAATCTCTTTTTTCATTCAGCATGATGTACATAATTCTGTGTTTGCACAGTTTCCCAATATTGACATTATTTCCTATGAGGGGAAAGATGGATATTTGCATGGATAGATCCACTAGAGGCAGGAGAGTAAATATGATTCTTTGTAATTTGGATGGAACAACTCTTGCAGTGCAAGTTATAGAAGCATATTTTAGAACAACATGTGCTCATATAATACTATGACAAATGACTGTTTGCTACTGTTTAGGCTAAATTTCCGTTCATCACTACATTACAAGCTTTGAGAATTGCAAAGCAAGTAAATTCTACGATCAAATAAATGGCAGATGTGACATTGAGAGGGCAGCGTATCACACGGTAGCTGTAACTTTTGGATGTTCCGACAAAATCTCAGTAGCACAGATTGTCCTCACTGTTCTGCTAGTCTCCTACTAAGTAGTAGCAGGGCCACACTTTGCAAGAGTAATGTGTGATGAAGTAGTAAGTTGTAACAACATGCCAGTCTGACTGACCTCTCTAACACCTCCACCCACTGGAAGTTAACTTCCTATCCATTCCTCACAGAGATGAGAGATGTAGAGTCTTTTATCGCCATTGGACAGACCAATAGATAGCTCCATAAAGACAGAGAGATTTTCAGCCCAGACCAACGTGAGTGTGTTTGTGTGCGTCTCAGGTGGTGGCACTTGGGGTGGGGTGAGGTGTGCGTGTGTGTGTGTTCACTTGACATGGTCGGACAGAGTTTATGAACCTATAAAGTCTTCGGGGATAAAAGTCGCACAATGCTGCAAGGTTAAATGGCAAACGGAAAGAGGAAAGAAAGAGAGGAAGGAGGGCGAGAAAAGCTATGAGGTTCATAAAGACAGGATGGAGTCTCTCTCTCTCTCTCTCACTCCAGACTTTTTTGCTTTTGTTTCCACTTTGGTTAAAAGCCTGTCCCTCCATCTATTTCTTAAAAGTTCTTATGTAATGACCAACTACTGCTTGAGCGTTTACGTTCACTTTTCAGTTCGGGCAGTGTTTAGGCCAACTATATGCTGCAGTGACAACAATAATGTAAGTATTCAGGTTTTGGATTGATCATGGTGGTAACAGTGGCAATTGGTTTGAAGCCTCCTGTTCTAAATGCTTTGTTGACCCTTCCATTTACCCCTACAGGCTTTAATATCACTCAGTAACCAACTATCTACCTTAGATTTTTTTTCTTAAGCCTGTCATGTCAGGGTTAGGGGTCCTCATGTTGTTAGATTGTGTTAAATGCAGCGAAATCCAAATTCATCTCATTCTCAAATAGGAAAGAGTTGTCATCTAAACAGCCTGAGATTAGTAAACATACAAGAGACTGAAATTGAAATGGTCACAACAAGCATATATATTTTTTTTCACAATAAATGTCACTGTGGGTTGTACAGGATGTTTCAAGGGAGGACCATAAAATCCACCCATCGTCTTCCACTTATCTTGAGAGGGCTGGAGCCTATCCCAGCTGCTGTGGGGCAAGAGGCAGGGTAGACCCTGGAAAGCTCACAGGACTAATAAAGAGAGGACCGTGACCTTCCTGTTATGAGACAACAGTGCTAAATACCACACCACTGTGCTGCCCAGATCAAAAATGTATGTATTTATTTAGGTGTTTATTCACCATGTAAATAATGTTTTTTTTTCTTTATATGTTTGCAACAAACTATGTTCCACAGGTATACATTTTTCTACATTAAAAATGCAGTATATGACAGCAAATCAGACCTGTGTAAGAAATTAAATGTAAATTTAGAAACGCTTCCTCATGTAGACTTCATGCTAAGCTGGACATTACTACATAGACGCAGATATCAAAGGACACCTTGTGCATATTCACCTTTGGAACAGAACTGAAAACCTGAATATAAAGAAATTGTCAGTCATTTAATTTGCCACTTGTTTAAAGTAGATTGTGTGTTTTTAGTTACTGATGACACATTTCACGATCACCTGGCTCCTGATTCAGTGGCTCAAACACAAGAACTAGCAAAGAACATCATTAAAAAAAGCCAAATCAACAGCCCAGACAGAGTCAGCGCTCAGCTTCTCATTTATATTCAGGACACAGGTGGAGGACAGAAGCCTGACACTGTGTGGGTGTAAGGCACAGGCATGCGCTCACACACACACACACACACACACACACACACACACACACACACACACACACTATGACTCGCTTTCTCCTTGAACCCCGTTTCTAAGTCCCGCTTTCATCAAAACACAACAGTAGCAGCTCATGGTTTTTCAGTACAGTTTCAGCTTTTTTTAAAGTACAGTATTCTACTCCTGAATCTACTTTCTGTCTTTTTGAGCCATTTAGAGGTGGATTTGCTGGTGTGTTTCGAATCATTGTTCTGCTGCATAACCCAAATGTGTTTGAGCTTCAAGGCACGAAGTGACGGCCAGAGATTATACTTCAAAATTCATGGCAAGCCGTCCAGGTCTTCAAGCACCAACACACTGCCACCACCATGAAATACTGTGTTAGTTTCGTAGCAGATTTAACAGGACTCAAGCCTTCCAAAAGATTTTGTTCCATCAGGCCCAAATTATTGTAGATTGGCAAATGTGATATGAACCTCTATCCCTTCTCTTCCGCTTATCCCTTTCAGGGTCACGGGGGAGGGGGGCTATGCCAGCTGTCTTAGGACAAGAGGCAGGGTGCACCATGGACAGTTTGCAGGGCTAACCCAAGGACACAGACAAGCATTCACACCTATGGGCAATTTAGAGTTTTCAGTTAACCTATCCCTACTAATTACATGTCTTTGGACTGTGGGAGGAAGCCGGAGTACCCACACAAACACAGAAAGACCCCAGCCTGATGGTGGAATTGAACTCAGGACCTTCTTGCTGTGAGGCAACAGCGCTAACCACTGTGTCACTGTGCCACCATTCTGCCTGTGATATGAACCTTTGTGTTCATTTGGTCAGCTGTGGTTTTTGTCTTCAGAGTCTTCCCATGAGTGCCATTTTTGCCAGGCGTCTGTCTTATTGTTGAATTATGAACTCTGACCTTAACTGAGTCACGTGAGTTCTTTAGATGTTGTTCCGGGTTCTTTTGTGACCACATGGATGAGTTGTTGACATGTTCTTGGAGTAATTTTGGTTGGGGCACCCACTCCTGGGAAGCTTCCCCCATGTTCCAAGTTTTCCCCATTTGTGGATGATGGCTTTTACCGTGGTTCACTGATCAAACCTTAGAAATGGCTTTTTAAACCAATGATACTGATGTTGTTCCTAAGTGATTTTTTTTTAAAATTCAAATATGAAAATAAATCTGACCTTTGTAATGATCTTTCACATGTTGAATGTTTTAAAATGTGACTCTAACAGGAAGAGAGTTTTTCACTGGTCCATTAATGAAATGTAAACATAACTACAGGCAGTGACAGTACACTTTACCTCAAGGAATCTTTAACATTCGAAGTGTACAGCTTGTTAAATATGTTTCTGAACATGTGGCCCCAGACAAAGAATACAACACAGAACACTAGTCAATCAAATCATTTCCTGAGCTTTTGCTTGAGATAGTACTGAAGACAAAGAAGAGAACGTAACTAACAGTACTGTAGCATTGGGACAGAAATATTGTAAGAAGAAAAAAAAAGCCCCTCTCTGGGCATGATGAAAATTTGACTAAAACTGGGTAACTGTTTCACTGAGTCACTGTACCTCTCCTCTTAATTGTACAGCTTTCATCCTTTCACTTCCGTCTTCTCTGTCATTTTCTTTCCTTCATCTTTATCTTTCCCCCCCCTCACCATCACTTCCTCCCTCCGGACAGTGAAAGCTCTTCCATCTCCCTGAAGGTCTACTGTCAAATACCCGCTTACCTCGGCACTCTGGGTTGATATGTGTGTGTGTGTGTGTGTACATATCCCTGGAGTGTCTACCATCCAGCCTGGCACACCACTGCGTCTCTGGGATTTTTCAGTTTTACTCAACTCTGCCTTTTGGGAAACATGAGGATGAGAGGGCAGACACAGAGCTAACTGTATGTTATGTTGTTATGTGCGTACACATAAACATGCATGAGTACGTGACTGTGTAAGCAAGTGAACTGAAGAGAGCCCTTAGCTAAACAGAATATAGCACAACTTTAAAAAAGTTACGTACAATCCCTTGTGCAGAGTGAAAGGTCATTAAAGAAAGGAGGCAAGTGTCAAGACTACCAGAATAGTTAATCTATAATGTATGAAGTCAGTGCTGTTGAATGTGAGTATCTTTGCAAAAGTGTAGACAAGAGTCAAGCGCACTGGTTCCTTAAGGATTGATTATCCTTTCCACATCTGCGAGGGTCAGCTCCAGCCTGAGTGTTGTAAATTATGTCATCAGACGTTGAGCATAATGTTCACGTGGAAATCCGTGTGTCAACTTATTTGTGATAAGTGCATGGATATATTAATAAGTTCCAGTAGAGCTATGTGAGGTGCAAACTGAGCATTGTTTTTAGCCTAAATGCTATGTGCCTCATTATAGAAGATTTAAAATGCCACAGTGAGCTAGAACCAATAAAAGGGTTAGAAATACCGAATTAAACAATACATGAACTAAAATGTAACGATAATAATAATTTTAATACATTAACTGAAAAAAAATTGTAACTAACATTTTATCTTACACACATACAGACGTGGACAAAATTGTTGGTACCCTTCGGTCAATGAAAGAAAAACTCACAATGGTCACAGAAATAACTTTAATCTGACAAAAGTAATAATAAATAAAAATTCTATAAATCTTAACCAATGAAAGTCAGACATTGCTTTTCAACCATGCTTCAACTGAATTATTTAAAAAAATAAATGCATGAAACAGGCCTGGACAAAAATGATGGTACCCCTAGAAAAGAATGAAAATAATGTGACCAAAGGGACATGTTAATCCAAGGTGTGTCCACTAATCAGGATCACAGATGTCTACAATCTTTTAATCATTCAGTGGGCCTATATATAGGACTCTAGGTAGTCACTGTGTTGTTTGGTGACATGGTGTGTACCACACTCAACATGGACCAGAGGAAGCAAAGGAAAGAGTTGTCTCAGGAGATTAGAAAGAAAATCATAAACAAGCATGTTAAAGGTAAAGGCTATAAGACCATCTCCAAGCAGCTAGATGTTCCTGTGACTACAGTTGCACATGTTATTCAGAAATTTAAGATCCATGGGACTGTAGCCAACTTCCCTGGACATGGCTGCAGGAGGAAAATTGATGACAGATCAAAGAAACGGATAATCCAATGGTAACAAAAGAGCCCAGAAAGACTTCTAAAGAGATCCAAGCTGAACTTCATGCTCAAGGAACATCAGTGTCAGATTGCACCATCCGTCGTTGTTTGAGCCAAAGTGGGCTACATGGGAGACTACCAAGGAGGACACCATTGTTGAAAATAAATCATAAAAAAGCCAGACTGGAATATGCCAAACTACATGTTGACAAGCCACAAAGCTTCTGGGAGTATGTCCTATGGACGGATGAGACAAAAGTAGAACTTTTTGCCAAGGCCCATCAGCTCTATGTTCACAGACGGAAAAATGAAGCATATCAAGAAAAGAACACTGTCCCAACTGTGAAACATGGAGGAGACTTGGTTATGTTCTGGGGCTGCTTTGCTGCATCTGGCACAGAGTGTCTTGAATCTGTGCAGGGTACAATGAAATCTCAAAACTATCA
>VUQG01021022.1:54298-69010 GCA_015106755.1 Etia nguti | reverse complement strand
TATATATATAAGTATATAAACTATATAAATGAATTGAACTGATTGAACTCACACTAAACACAGTTGCCTTGTACCATGCTTGAGCATGATTGTTCCCTGTCCCCACTGCTCCAGGGTCTGTCTTATTCAGCATTTAAAAACTCAGATGCAACCTGTTTCTCTCTTTCATGCACATGGACATGTGAAAATGGAGAGCTTTTTAAGCTTCACTGGGGAAGTGGTGACACACTGTCCTTTAAACATATTTGTCAATTCATTAACAAAGCGATAGTTGAGGGAATGTTGGAGTTCCATGCTTGGATGTGATTAGTGGTCCCAGTTCCAACTGAACTGCGCTCGTTCGTACGTTTCAAGCACACCAGAGCACCGTTCAAATAAGTGCATTGTACAAGTGCATAGTAAGAAAATGCTTTTCCTGCACATCTGCAGAGCACATTGTTAAAACACCTCTGAGTTTATATCTTACACTACTTTTCAGGTACCCAGTGGGCCCCAGGTGTTCTGACTGATGGACATGACCATCAGCCAGAGCTACAGGGCCTTATTATTAAACAAGTATTACAGAGCACTGAAGTAAAACTAGTAGCCAGTCATTACATTCACACACATACTGCACATGGTTCAAAGGCAGGGCAAGCCTTGTTCAAGACTAAGAAAGTGGAGTAAGTAGTTCTACACTTTTTTTTCCATAATACATACACCTCTGTCATAAAAAAAAGTCCTTCCACTTTTACATGCAATTCTTCCTGACCTCCTTTCATAAATCATGAGTGAACACTGTTGTTTTGGAAGTCAGCATAGCTCCAAAATAAGTCCTGGCACTAATGCAATTATGAGGCCTTCACATACCAATAGGCAGCAGCTGTGCAGAAGGAGTCTCCACTCTGCTGAGACATCCTCTCTTTCTAAACAAGATTGTGTGTCCTACCAAGATCCAACGATGCAGGAATGCTTCCTTTTATTTCCTCATACCAAGACATTCACCTTTACTCACACACAGACAATAATATGAACACATCTACTACTGGACACTGTGACACACAGAATCCCCCCGGAGCCTTAAAGTCATTCAGATTACACACTACACAGCAGCACAAACACACACCTGAGTAAGATGTTTCTGAGTTCAGAAAGGAAAGTGTATATCTAGGGATGACTGACCTTCTAATTTGGCACCGCCGGGCATTTTTTATTCAAGGCATTGCTTGTCTAGTCATGGCATTACTGATGAGCCACCACAGCTAAGTCATGGGGTTCAAGGCAGTGAAAATGTTGCTGCGGCTTTTAAATTAACTCCAAATGCACTCTAAACTCACATTTGAAACTAATTGCTTGTGCTGTTTTATAAAGTACAAACAGGATGCTGGTTTTTATGATCGTTTATATCCATTCAACCTGATTTAAATCAATTAGAGTTCATGGCAAAATCCCAAGACCAAGAGCCTGGGGAAAGGATGTTTCAAATATTCATTGGATATCAAAACAAAAACTAGGATATTGTTGTCACTTTGGTCGTCTGATAAAAGCTCATTAAAGCTCAATGATGCTTTGATTTGATGTCCCTTAAACCAGACTTGTGCAAACTTGTGCAAATGGGTCATTCTTGATTCCACTTGACCATTAAATTTAAATGAAAAAAAGAGCCTTGGGAAAGACACTTTTTAATTCCCCAGGTATGACACCATGTACCAAATCAATTTTAACTTTTATAAAAGATTTTAAAAAATGATCTTCTGGTAATATTATATCCAAAGTCTGTGAATGTAATCTCTCTCATTTTCACATTATTAATTTTTGAAATATTAATGTCTATATATGAATTTTGAAATTGTCCCTCAAAAAAATAATATGAGCAAAAAACATAAAATGAGCAATGAGAGGCAATTGGTCTAACTCTCAAAACCCACGCTGATACTGTTTAAGTTATTGTAATACTGTGAAAGAACCACAGAGTGTCCTTTATAAGTTCTGGCTCCTTGATAATCATTTAGCATTTGCATTTACATACTGCTACACTTCTAATCACAACTTCTTCCTTTAAATCACATCTATTAATTTTAAATCAAAGAAGTTAATGTTACAATACACATACGCTTAACAAATCCAGCAGCTGAACTGAAGTGAAAAAAGAGTGAAACACATTTGCTTATTTTAAACTACATGTTAGCCTGTACTAAGTAGGCACCTGCCTATGTCAAGTTGTGACTATCACAGTTAATACAGCTATGTTTCCTAAATCATCATCTTAAGAGGCTGACATAATAGTGCCATATAGCCTATAGGAGGGGAAGTGAATCATTCAAGTGGATCAGTGGTGTAAGGAAGGTGCCTTTAGAACTAGATTACTGAGGTATGTAGGTACAAGTCGGATCAAAACACTTCATTAAATATGTTTCTTTTTGATCAAAACAGTATTTTAAAACTTTCCTATATATTATATTGTTTCTTTATTTTACTCAGTGGAGTCCCTATTCTCATTAACCTCAGACACACTGGTAGCCCCTGCACCTCTATTTTAAGACAATGTGATCATTGTCTTAAAATAGAGGTGCAGGGTCCCAGCTTCCATATGCTCTAAACCTCTGATTACACATGTTTCATGTTGAGACAGATACTAAGTTGAACTGTCACAACATAATACAAGTTATTTCCTGAAATAAAGAGCACTTACTTAAAGCATGCTGGAGATAAAAATTTCACCCAGTTCTTTCTTAACTGATACGCTGCTCCCACCTTTTAAAATCTATCAGCTTTAAATCAAATGAGGTTTAGCGCAGGCCTCCAACAGCCCAACTGTCTGAGCTGATGAAGGATAGGGCACATCTGATAACTTTATACAAAACAATGCCTTGATGTTGCATCATATTGAGAAGGCAGCTGCGCAAGTTACATTGTGACAATCACCAGTTACCATGGGCAGCTGCCTACTGCCTATGTTAATGTGTTTGCTAAATAAGCAGCAGCAGGTGTTAACCAGACGACAGAGTTAACAAGATATATGCAGGTAAGCTCAAGTCTCCATCGAGCTGGTTGGTGGTGTCACACGGAAACCTGAGTTATGACACAGAAAAACACTTTTTTTCACTTTCAATTTATTATGAAGACAATAGTGTGACTATAGCATGAACTGGAGATGGCAACTTTTTTCAATGAGGTCTTTAAACTTGTCAAACCTTATGATGTACTGACAGGCAGAGGGGACTACTCATTGAAAATGATGAATCTGCGGATGCAACATCTGGAACATCGCGTGGACAATGTAAACAAATCTCAGCAGTTAAACTAAAATAGGAAAAGTTGACAAACACACACTAAAATGAAAGCTTTTTATCGCTTCACTAACTTCACAGCTGGTGTTATAGGGAACTAGAAAAACATCTCTGTGTGTAAAATTGTGCACATTTAATGTCAAATGACTTTTACTATTTCAGTTGACATGTTGCACATTTTTATCCTTGAGCTCTATTTTCACATGTTGTTAGCTTCAAAACAATTAAGCTAGCAATCTGGGAATTCGATATTCTACCTCAACACTGAACATTTAGCTTGTACTTGTACTTAGGTATTTTTATCATCCCGTTCAGTAGTTCTGTTCATTTGTCTCTGTTTGTTCGACCACCATCACAAAGTCAAATTAAACCATGTTAAGTACAGTACTATCTCACCATCTCAGGTGGTTGGCCTGTACCATTATTGTATGACGAGGAGCCACCCATTTAACAGTGAACATTTTTGGCCTCAACACAACTGAGGCCAACAGCAACACAGTTTAAACCATTACACAATTATTGCCCTTACAATAGAGCAATCCAACACTGAGCAAAACCTGTCAATAATTCTCTTTTCATTTAACTTCTTTTACACCCACTAGCAAACCCATGCAATCAGTCCTTCCTGTCGGTTTTATTCTACTTTGGGAACCAATGTTGACACAAAGTAAAAAGATGAAATCCAAAAGTAGTTTGCATTGCAACTGAACTATGTTAACCTGGGAAAGACGGCGAGGGAGATGCATCTCTTAGCAATGTCAGACAAGCAAGCAGCTTTCTTTGAACCCAGTGCTCTGCCTCCTCACTCCTCCTCCTCCACTAAGGAGTCAGGCACAAGGAAAACACCCAAAGGGTTGAGAAAGCCATGCTCTGCAGTAAGCAGTAACATCCTTAGCATTTAACACTGCACAAGAGACAAAGATCTGTGTCTCACAGTTTAGTCAATCTTTTCTTTCCTTCTCATTCTGTGCTTGTTTTCTTTGCCTCTCATCTTTGCCACGAGTATCACTATGACTGATGTTTCGTCCTAGGCTGCCATATTCTGTCCCCTCACACTGACTTATTGTCTCTCTCTGTTTCTTACTCAAAGTCCTCTGACCCCTCTTTTCTCTCTTAATAGGAATGGATACATTTTGCTTCCTCCTTCACATTGCTTTCCACAACATTCCCACTGCCTGCACCGTGAGATCACAATCCCATCTCCCTGTAGACTCAATGTACCCCTAAGTTCACCGGTTACACGTTTAAAAAAGCAACATCAGTGGAATGGTTTGGTAGTGATAGTCCAAGCATGCAGGCAAGCAAATAGAACAGAAAGGGACATTTTAAACATCATGTGGGATTCATCATGCTATTGGGATTACTTTGGTAACTTTCTGTTTGCTATCCTGGATTTTTTTTTCGTACATTAAAAAAACAGATTTCCAATTAGACATTATATGGGCCTAAAATAAAACTCTATGGACACATAGCAAAGGTCATGATTTGAATTCAAACCTACAAAATTGGTAACCAAATTGAAGATGGACCCAGGCTGACAGGACTATTTGGTTCCCTCTAGGAAAGAACAGCTGTGGGGAATTTGCAGCCACCTTTTTTCTTACCTACATAAACAAGTGCATTAGCCATTCCCAAGGCCTCGGTAAATTCATTAAAGCAGCAGGGAGTGGACCAAGGGGAGACGGATAACCTCTCCTTCCAACTGTCAGACAGCCAAGGTTAGCCAATGTCAAACCACAGGTTGCACTCGGCACCAAACCTCATCTCCTCTCTGTCTCTGCCTGTCTCTTTCTCTGGTACAGTCTTACTGTGTTAAGTTTAAAAAAAAAACAAATGCAGCATTATTTTCCTCCCTTCTTCCTCCTCAACTGTTTCATCCTCCTTCTTAACAAATAATTTCTCCTCATCGTCCTCCCCCAGAAGTCATTCCCATTACCTTACCCAATTCTCTCCTCATTTATTTTTTATTGTTACCATTTCTCTTTCACCTTTACCTAATTTCTCCACCCTCTCAGTTCACCCCTCATTCCATCTGAATTCACATCTAAGCCCAAGCTAACAATAAATAAGAGCTAAAGCTACTGACTGACTGAACTTTGCCCTTTTTGTGCCCTATGTGCATTTGTACAGTGGTGGTATATCACTGTACAGAGATAAGGTCAGTGCAGCAGATTATAACACGGGGTGAACTACTGTGTTTTTTTAATCATTGCAATATACTCAAAACAAATCTGTATGCAAAAATACTGCTACGCAAAATCTGCAAAACTCACTTGACATATTATAAGCGACCAGAAAACTGGAAAGATAATCACAATTGAGCTCCTCTCCTCTTAAAGAAGTAGTTTTGCAGTTTCAGCATAACACATAAAAACTAGTGCTTCATAAAAGAGAGTAAAACAAGAGATAGTTTATTTTCCATAATGTAAAGATCACTTTAACTGGTCTTTATTCTCTTTGGGATGTTCATTTTCACGGATCGCTAATGTGTATGAAGTGGTAAGATAAAGTGGAGAAACAGTAAGAAGAAAATCAGATCATGCACTCCACAAACACAGCCACCATAAACGGTCCCCTGCCTTTTCTTCTCTCACACCCTCTCCCTGCTATCTCGCTCTGTTGCTGTGACACTCAGCAGCTGTCCTTGGGCCATGCCATGGCCTATCAGGACCATCTGCAGGGATGAGAAAGGCATCGGCAGCCATATCAGAATCAGCTGACTTTACTCAACCCGAGGTCACAGGTGGTGCCCGGGGACATAAACAGGGTTTGCATATGAAAATAAATATGCATGTAAAACCTTATCTAAAACACATTCTATGGGATGTGATCATTCTTGTTGAAATGGGGATTAGATGGTGTGTTTTGTGCAACAACAAAAAATGTATTCAATACTACATAGATAGCATTTTCTTATTTGTTGTATTCACAGGGATGCATTCTATCACATTTACCCACACAAGTGCATAATATGGCACTGGGCTCTTATTGCACACTGAGCACAACTGCTTAGCTATGATATTCCATAAATCTCTACAGTATTTCCTTCAGTGAAAAAGTTCCGACGTTGCACATGCCATCAGACAAAATTTATGCACTTCAAAAGAGCTTACATAGATATTCTGCAGCTACCTTAAGTGCGCTAAGAGGCTTGGGCTTAACATTGCATGACCTCATCACTACATTTACACCATGACCTGACGAAAAACCAGCAGCCCAAACATCAAAGGGCTCCAGTCAGCAGTTCTTGCCCTGAGCCTCGATTATGCTTGGCTCAAGTCTAGCTCGATATAAAAACGAAATAAATAAATAAGAAATGCTAGATGCAATACAAGACTGTGGTGAGGGGGGAAAGAAATTGGTGCAAAGAACTAGGTGGGGATGAGAGCATGTGTGTGGGGGGGTGGGGTAGGTCCTTGCACAGTCATCACTAAGACATCCGAGGACTGTAAATCACACATAATCATAGTAGTTTTATCCCACAAGGGCTGCAGGTCCTTCCCATTGGCATCACATAAGTCAATAATTCATTTTAAAACAACAACAGCTTAAGCCGTGGCCAGCCCAACACGTACACTCACACACAAACCATTTTTGTGTTGTACTTAGAAATAGACCTGACTAGGTTGTTTCATGGTTGTTTACTTCCTAAGAACCTTCCCTTAATTTCTGCAACGGTTGTGAGTGAAAGTATTAGCACTGGCAGGAGGGTAAACAACAACAAATGAGCCCAGACTCAGAATCTGAGAGAGAAAAACCTAGAAGGTTGACATAAAAGACCAGATCATAGTTATAATGTGTGCAGTTCAGCACACACACACACTCACACACACACACGTACGCACCTCTAACCCATCATATAAATCCAGAGCAGCAGTGGCTATGTATGGAGCTACAGAGGGAACTCTACCAATAGCAAAGACAGGGTACACACCATGTCTGCTACAAACACTTGCATTCATTCACACAGACACTGAGGACAGTGCTGGAAAGTTTGGGGAACGAGGTGCTGAATAAACAGCTCCTCTGTGTTTGAGGAAAAAATGGCAGAGGGACAGTGAGCGGCAGTCCCAGAGCTGGAGCTGTCCAAGGTATTGAAACCCTCTTACTCCCTCAGACACAATTGGCTGGTTTTGAAGAGAGCGGAGGCAGAGTGGGCTGAAGAGAGGAGCTGTCCAAGGTACGGAATAAACAGCATGGCTTTCCTTTCTGCACCAGATATATTTCCATACACAGAGTAAGCCTCTGTCAGACTGTTTCCTTATACCTTTGATACCATCCAACTGAATTTTCATGCAGCCGTCACTGCTGACTGTTCACGGACAAAATGGGCCGTCTGATGAGCTATAAAAATTAACCTCTGCCTGCATTAAATAGAATCAATAACAACAGAAATTTAACCTTATCTTAAGTTCTGAGAACAGGAATGGTGCTTAGCACTTTGTTTGTTGAGACATCATGTCTGTGTCAACATAGATAAATTAGAAAAAAAAACCACTGTGTGTATTCCATGAGCTAAGTATTGCTGGAAGAGATGTGCAAATGGTAAACAAGCGAAAAATCTAAATTGTTAGAAGCAAAGCATCACCAGAACACAGCAGACATAGTGTGCTTGCCATTATCACTGTGCCGTGTATCGATTCTGTTAAAAGATTTCTATTTAAAAAGTTGGTCTCATGTTCTCCAGAGCTGCAATGATGAAATATGAGGGCAACAGTTTACACTGGACCAATCGATGTTGTGCGTTTTGTAGCACAATTAATAGTCTAATTTTATTTCATTATTGATGTTTATGCTTTACCAACATCAGCCCCTAATGTGTTAGACTCTACATTTTACAGCTGGAAAATGTGAAACACATTGACTTGCTCTTTCAACATCTTTCAAATGATGTTTTAATCCTGAACTGAACCATTTATAGAGCATCTGAGCGATGATATTCAGCATAGGTTACCAGGGTGATAAGCTGCAGTTAAAATTAAGGCATCTTCATGCAACAAGAAAGTCAGTGTTAAACCCAAGGTTAGCTGACTAACGTAATAGTCTAGCATTGTGAGACAGGCAGCGGTGTGGGAGAGAGGAAACAAAGCATGTGGGTAGAGATCTGTCCATGGTGCTGAAGCGAAGGAAGCTCTCAATACAGTGGCCGCACTAAGAGCTGTCTGTGAAATATGTGGTGCTGAAGTGTGCCAATGGACCGTGTGCACAAAGCATGTCCTTCCTTGATAGTCATGGAGTCCTTGTGACCTATTCCACGGTGCACCGTGCACCCATTGTTTCTGGTTCAGCTGCACTGCTAAAGTGGAGAGGCAGGAGGTGGCAACGCACTGTGGAATGTGCCACAAACACTTAATGACATCAAGGAAGGTCAGTGAAATACTCAGAGCTAACACTCCACATTTGACTGCAGGCAGCAGATGGAGAAGATCTGAACTGACTAAACTCTATAGCTTGAGGAGTAATACGAAGGAAGACTGCGCATTTATTCTGGACATCTCAAATTTTGGTTAAGCACTGTGGTTTTGGTTAAGGGCTAATTAAGAATTTTCATTTTGCTTGCACTTTAACTGTTGAGGGAAAGCGAGGATTGAGGCTTTTAGTGGTCAGTTTCCGTTCAAGTTCTCCGATTTGCAGTTTTCCTGTTTGCCCACATAAAGTGAAAATGCTTTCTGTCGCTGACTCGATGAATACACCAGTTACTGGGCTACAACTAGTTTAAGTTTCCATATTTCAAATGGTAAAAAATGTGGAAATTGTTATGAAATCCTTTTTTTTCCACTATTCACAGACTTGGTTCCTGACTAAATTAAAGGTCTGCCACAGATATTTGCATGTTTTAAACGTGTAATCATAAGAATACTGTGAAAACCACATGAGCCACTTCAAATCTTAATATCCATATTTATTCAGACTTATTCGGTTCTATTCAATTTATATATATATATATATATATATATATATATATATATATATATATATATATATATATATATATATATATAAACACCTTTTTATCAACACCCACTGTAAATATAGGAATATCTTTACAAAACTTCACATTAAGCAAAAGACCAGAAAAAAAGGAAATTTTGCTAAACAACAGAAGGCCCATGTAAGAAGACTAGTATTTCCACACTGCTTTCCAAAAATCCTTAATCCTATGCAAGACTTAATGTCACATTGTGATGCTCTTGGTGGGAGTAAATGAGTGTTTTCACAGCAACTGCAGAGGCTATGTTTATTCAAGCCCTCATCTAAAGCATCACCTCCGTTTGCCAACACACAGTGAGTGTGTGTGCCTCCATTCGCTGGCTCTGACGTAAGCAATTTTGCAGTGAGACGTCATCCCAGGAGGAGGGAAGCAGAGCCAGGCAGTTTTTGCTGATTGTTATTCCCAAGTGATACCTGACTGCAAACACAAATTCACCCTAAAGTATCGCTGTGCTTGTGCGAATTTGTGTTTGCAGTCAATTTAGTGTATACTGTAATTAAATGTGTGGCTTTCTGTGGGTCTTGGTGGGTGGTGGGGTTGTTTATGTAATGAGTAATCTCAAACTGTAATACTGCTGCTTCTGGCACTGCCTGATGACATTCTAACAGGCCCGGGGGCCATATGAGCCTTCTTAATTGAGTCCCCAGTGCAATAATCTGTTGAAATGTGTCTGACAATCAATGACTGTTTGTCACACCCAGGTCCAGTAAAGCAGACCTAAAATGTTTTAAATACTATAAGAAAGCAGGATGTGAATTATCATATCTATGTTGGTCATATAAAAGCTGACAAAGCAACTGTGCTGTGCAAAAGTCTGAGTCAATCGTCATTTCTTTGTATTTTGCTGGGAAAATGGGAAATAGTTACAGAGATTTGTTGAAAGATCTACAAGCACATATGGGGTGTGAGGCAAAACAGAGTTTGTAAAATTCTAACAAGCTTCAAAGACAATATTTGGTAAGACCATCTTTGTTTTTCAACACATTTTGAACTCTCTTAGGAACACTTTAGTGGAATTACTTTCTTCAGGAACAGCTCTCCATGCTTCCTGAAGGACACTCAAAGCTTTCTTTTGGATGTTGGCAGCCTTCTGTTCTGTTCTCTGTCAAGATGATCCCACTCTGCTTCAATAATTTTCAGGTCTGGGCTCTGGGGAGGCCAATCCACGACTGATAGTGCTCCACTGTGTGTTTCTTTATGGTATGCTTATCCTGCATGCTGAAAATTGCCAATCAGACACTTTCCAGATGATGTTGTATGGTGGATCAAAATCTGATGATACTTTTCTGAGTTTTATTCCATGAAACAATCCCAAACACCACTGGCTGAAATCCCAAACTATGACAAACTTTCTCATTTGCTGACAAAGTAATGTATCACTAAAACAGTTAAAGAAAAGGAAAAGGAAAATGTGCTTGATTACTCATTTATATGCTCTTGCCTATTTTGTAATAATTTGTGACCTGGAAAAATGACAGGCCTCCTGTTCTGTCCATGAATGTAAAAAGATTTCCTGGAGCTTAAGAGATTACACATGCCCATAATTTACCTGATGAGCTGCTAATAAGTCTATCAGCTAACAGTTTACTGTAAAACAATGAGTTCAGACTTGGTACCTCTGAAAGTCAGGATGATAAAAATGATCAGATTAGGGTCCATCTCTTTAAAGCAGGAAATGAGGATCAAACAGCTCAGGTCACTCCTGTATAAAAATAGCTGCTGACGAGGGAATAGCCTGAGTGTAACCTCACATCATGTCACACAGAAAGCTGTGTTTAAGTCCTCTGAATGTGCCACTGCACACAGCAGCTGCCTCAAATCAGCAGAAAACGCTTAACCAAAGCATCCAACAACCATCTGTTGGTGTTCTGGTGTTCACATAAAGGTAAAATTTACACAAATATACACACACAAAGCATATGCAGCTTAATAATGGAAAAATCTCATGCTGTCATTGAATGAAGGAAACCCTCCAAACAGCTACAGGCAGAAAATAAAGCTATCGTCTTCATGATAGAAAAGCGTAAGAGACCAGTGTAGAATTTACCTTGCACTAAACATGGCTTTTTAAAGTCCAATATCTATGGTCATAAGAAATCCTCATACATGTAGAAAAGATAAATGCGTAAATGGAAACAAACAAGAAAACCAGAAAAAGCATCAGGTCAGTACAGTGCCATTGGTTCAATAGTTCAAATATCAAAGCTATCCAGTCCTATATACTAGTATTTCATTATTAATATCTAATGCTTTTTAAAAGACATCTGTTTTCTTCCACTTATCCAGTTCCATCCATCCCAGCTGCCACAGGCCGGTCCCCATTCTGTCGCAGACCTAATGCACCCACAGGCAATTTAGGATCACCCATCAACCTAACGTCATGTCTTTGGACAGAGAGAACATACAGAGCCCCCAGACTGGATTCAACCCCACTTCCTTCTTGGTGTGAGGTAAGAGTGGAAACCACTGCACCACTGTGACGGCCAGATACAAAAACAGAGAACACATTTTCTGCTCTCCAAAGACAGAGCACTAGCTCCTCTTTTGAGATGCTTTTAGCTTGTGTGGCAATGACTGATCAACCTTAAAAGACGCCAAATTAAAGCATTACAGACTTTCTATTTGTTGTACATTTTGATACCCTGACTGGTAAAATTAAAATAAAGTAAAAACCTTTTTGTCAGTTTGATTGCTTCTGTAGTTTCTGCACTCTGCCTTTGTAGGGCAGCAGAGTTTCTATAGTACTTCACTGTAAGCAGAGTTAAGTATTGTCTTCGGCACATCACAGATGAGTTAGCTTGCATTTATGTGACTGGAGTTGTATTGTTGCTATTCATTTAACACTCAAAAAGAATTAAATATTCCCAACGCAACATGCACAAGGGTTGAAAATCTTGTGTTAACTGTCTTCAGGCCTCTCATTACCGCTGCCCCCATGAATACTGGCATCCTCTGCTTCTTTTTCCTTACAGGTTGTTTTCCTGACCTCTCTCTCTCTCTCTGTGCAGCAGGCCATGAAGCACCACTGTGATTAGCCAGCAGGGAGAATAGGAGATTAACTTCTGACTGACAGATTTGTATGTGAGCTTCTGAGATGCTCCTCATATCCAGCGTTCCTATAAGCTGCCGTGAGACACACACGTCAGAGACTATAATACCACACAGAATGTGGTCCTAGATTAGCAGTGCATTTTAATATACACTGAGGTAGAAGGCATTATATACATCAAATGTTTCAGGAGTCCCTAATCACGATCATTGTGACTGTTTAAAGCAGCAAAAAACAGAATGCAATAATATCTCCTTCAAACTGCATTTGAAACAGAAGAGTGGATGATGACTAGGAATGCACTAATTTAACAACACTCGCTATTGTAACCAACTGTTACCGATGTTTGGCCGACATATGATGACGTGTGCCAATAAAGTCTGAAAGATGAACTTCTGTCAGCAAAATACTCTGCTTCACATCAAAACATTCCTCAGTAGTAGTAGCATTAGCATGGGGAATCATGTACAATTTGTGAAAAATCATAGGAAACATCTGTGATTTTGTGAATTTAATAATAACTATCCTGAGTATGTATTAGGCTATTGAACATGGTGATAGTTGTTCAGAGGTTGTAAGGTTTTATCTTAGTAAAGCTGGCTCTATTGCTCCATACCCAGCTAGAATAACACTGGCTTTGGTCGGCAACTTTTAAAATCTTGGACCCACGCCTTGGCTTGATGTATGGGACACTAATCAAGGTTGAGCCCACCTGACTGAATGAACTGTTAAACTACCACATTTTGAGACCTGAAATCAAATCTGTATCATTTTACTTAATCTGCTAAAAACTATTAGCCTCTGCCTCTTTACCTTTTTCAGCTGAGAATACCTGCATTACATGACAGCTGTACAAGAGGGACAATTAAAACTATTTCAAAATAACCAAACCTTCGGCTGAAACCTGAAATGGAAATGCTGTTGCACCATTTCCAAAGCCTCTTCAGGACTGGTTTGATTTAAGGTCCACCCAAACATATTTCACGTTTTTTGCCTCCTGGCTCGACTGCCCTGCCCAGCCTCAAGGATGATGGCTGTATGTACTACAAGGTTAGGCTTGACTCAGGAAAAACTGAAGGCATGATGCAGCACAAATTGTCTTTAGTACCTTGTGATATGCCAGCATGGGGGCACCAGTGTGGTGTCTCAGTGGAAATGAAATTTATTTATAGACTCACCCAACACTTGCTGTCACTTTGCCTCAACTTTAACACTGAACACCCTACAGACTGGAAGCGACAGTCGAACAACAACCACGCAGAGAAGAGTGCACTGTGAGCTTCAGACCAATGCAAGCAGGACTCTAGATGAAGAAATAATGGCTACAGGGATGGGTTTAAGGCATACTGTATATAAAGATGTCACTTTCTGCCACTTCACAGAAAGAAACCCAAAATATGTACGCTCTTAGCTTGGCATTGAGGGCCTGCCAGGAGCTGGGACTTTGGTACCACTTCTCCAGCTTTCATCATAAATGCGCGTGACATTACTAATGCAAGATGTTATAACACTGAAGCACACACACAAAATTGTAATTCATCAGGAAAGTGTGGAACAAATGATGATATAGATGGAGTAAGATGCTGAGGATTTGTTCAGACTGGTAGTAGCCATCCACATAGCTAATAACACCTCAGAATTTCAAGTAACTACTTGAGAGATAAATTCGCATTGCAAATACAAAGATCACTATAGTGCAGGAAGGAACTAAATCTCCTCAGCCCTACTTTGTTGATGCATTTCTATAATTACTGCTTGTGTAATATTGAAAAGATTCCAGTTTCTAGTGCAATCTTCCTGTAGTACTCTGTGCCTGTGCACTTTAAAAGGTGCAAAAAAAAAGAAATCTATTTACATAATGAAGGTTATTGCACCTGTAATCTGCCAAATCTCTAATCAAGCAGACTTCCTCCTGTTTTCCCAATCCTCTATCAAACACGTGCATTTGGCTCAGCAGATAATTATATTTTGGCTCAAGGCTGCAATGCATGTTTGACGCTTAGTGGTTTGGTGCTTGGCATAATAAATGACTTTTGCTGACTTTTGTTGACTTAACATGGGTATTGTGTTTGGATATGAGATAGGTGCATCCAAATAGAAATCACAAAAAGCTCATTCTCTAACATTACCACCTATGAGGACCATATTTCTTTTGAGGTGCTAAGCAGCTTTAACCCTTTCACGCATAGTGGTCACTACAGTGGACAGCTATTCAAGGCTGTTTTCTTGTATTTGTGTCAGTGTTGATGGTATACTTGCACATAAACCACTACATTGGGCATTTGAAAAGGACATGTTTTTTTAAAAAAAATTAAGTTCAAAAATCTTTTTTTCATGCCTAAAGATGAATAAAAATACTGAAGAAAAAAAATCTTGATTGAGGTTGTCATAATTCATGCATG
>VUQG01021022.1:24302-44272 GCA_015106755.1 Etia nguti | reverse complement strand
GGAAGTGATTCCCCCCCCCCCCCCCCCCCACTTTCAGACCAGTTTGCCAGTCCTCTGTACTTTTCCCTCCAGTGAGTGGAATTTGTATTCGGTGTACAAGGGAGTGTGCAGTAGTTCTCGAGCTGATGATGTGCTTTATTGAGTCTGCTTTTGAGCTTGTCAGTTATGTGTCTACATCTCCTGTTTGTGTGCCTATATGAACACCTTTCTTATGCTTTATGTATCTGTGTGGATTGCTCTTCCTGTCTTGCTGTGGGTCCAAATGCCTGTTTAAGCTACTGTTTGTAAATGCATGCGAGTGTGTGTCCTTGGCGGCTAGCTCTGGAGGAGAGGCAACACGTGAGGGGAAGCTCCCTGCTCCACATCTGACCCTGACCCCTGACACTCTTTATCATTCAGGCCTTGAGAGGCGGAGAAAGTAAGAGGAACAGGCATAAGCATAGAGGCTGAGAGGACTGGATGAAAAGAGATGGAGAGAGGAGGAACAGATGGCAGGAGCTGTTGCGGAGCAGGGGATATGCTTTAGGTGAGGGGGGAGAGAGGAATAGATGGCAAAACAAAGATTAGTGTAATTTTTGGTCTTTAAAATTACATCAAAAATCCACATCACAAATGTCTGTAAAGTCCTAGCTTAATCTCAGAGCTAGTAACAACTAAATTATTATATTTGGTTTTTTGCTTTTGTTGAAAGATTATTAAATGTGTGTGTATATTTTAGATGTATCCATAGAACAGCTGTAAACATTTAAGATGCAATTGGTTTTTTTTTTTCTATGAGACATAAAGCTATAATATCAAAACAATAATACTAACATTTTACTTTTGCAGCTTGAGCCAAGTTGTAGGGATGAAACTATACAAATTTCTCAGTAATTGGGAGTTGCTACTCTGGAATTAGAGATGGAAAAAACAATCAATCATTAGACCTCTTCAGCTGCACCCTGATTCTTGAAATAAGTAAACAACTACCCCTTGCGTTTGATATGCTGGCAAAATAATGATCTTCCCCCTCCCATTATAGGACCTGTGCATGTGTATCATTTTTGAAACTTGAGTTAGGGTTAGAGTTTAAGGTTAATTTTCTTGATTTAATAAAGGGTGTCAAATAGTCATACATCATTCATAGTCTATTTTCAGTGTTGTTCTGAAAAATTGCCAGCAGCATATACACGCCAAGCACGATCAAGTCCCCGTCACTATTTTATTCTGCCAGACTCGTTCTGTTTAATAGATTGAAGACTCTAAATGGTGTTTGACTCTCTGCCAGGATGGCTAATGTAATGGACTGACCCGGTTTTTTAAAAGCCAAAAATTTCCTCCATTTCAGTGTTATAATTCCAGGAAGAGTGGTTAAACAGAAGCTAGGAGGTGTGAGCAGCCAAATCCAAACTTGTCACTTTTTTCCTGTAGCACTATGCTTTGAAAGCCAGCACTTGCTTCCTTAGTTTAACTTGGGGTCTCATTCATTCCTTGTTAACTGTGGCAGATCTCTTTTTTTCTTCAACTGTACCTCTCGAACTTGTCAGTCTTATTAGTGTCATCACCTAGTAGGCATTTCTTTAAAGCAAACATTGCAGAATTGGAATTTGAAGCATCTTGTGGCCAAATACCTCATTTGGTCTCCTCCAGCTAACTGAATGATGTGTCGATGGGCTGAGCAGACAGTTACACACTGAGAAAGGTTGCAAGAGAAATCGATAGAAAACACCAAGTAGGGAATCTATCTCTCTCTCTCTGCCTCTCTCATATCTGTTTGCCCACTTCCTGTATTTATGCACAGTCTCAAGTCAGGGGGCTCTCTCTTTTCGTTGCTTTTTTTCCTTTTCCGTATTGATAGTCATACACAGTAGCTCAATAGTCATCACTCATCAAATGCTATCAAGGCATTTTATAGTGTTTTTTTTTTTTCCACTCTTTTTTGTTTTTCCTCCACAGTCAGAATCCCTCTATCACCCGGTCTGGTCTTTTTTGTTTCTCCCTCTGTGGTCCCCTCTCTATTTTACTCTTCCCTCCATCTGTTAATGCTGTTATAGCTGTGCGTGGGAGTATAGGGAGGGATGGAGAGAAATGGAAAAAACACGAGGAGGGGGGTGCTCTTCTACTTGTTACGAGCTGGATTGTTTGGGGGGGGGTGAAGGGGGTCGTGTTGTTATGGCAATGAGATCTTCTTTGTGTTAGGTTGCCAAGGCAACTTCAGGCGTACACTTGGTACCGCCACCACCATCACCGCCACCCTACCCCGCCCCCAACCCCCTCAGCCACATGACTGTAGGGAGAGCACTTCACACTTTGCATGCACAGCCTTATGCACCCACACACTGGAAATGCATAAAAGCATGTGCACACACAATTTTATTATATCTACATCCTTTTAACAGAGAAATCTGCAGACTGACAGTACCCAATTCACTTTTAAATTGACTATTGTAAACAAATTATTTTACACTTAAGGTTTAGATAAATTTTTTTTCTTAGCCATTAGCATGGACATTTGAAAATTATCCAAACATCTACTGGCTACACTGGAACACTTGATCAGCAAAGTCATCAGACCAAAGTTGATGGGTTTTTAGAGTAGATTTTCTCAAAGTGGAACTATTATAACAGAGTATCAAGAAGGTGTATATATATTTTTAAGTATTAGAGATCTACTTTTCAGATGTTTTTGGAGTTTTTTTTGGCTGAAAAGATTTCTGCAGCACAATGGTTTCTCACCTCAACACTGCACCTAAATGACCTTGAAAGATCCACGTCTACTTGCTGTTTTGTTTGTTGACTTTGGTTGCAGTTTGACACACGTGGTGGTGAAGTGCATAGCTCTAAAAAAAACCACAGGACCAGAGAAAAGTCATCTCACTGTTCACGTCACTGCCCAGACTTTATATCGCATTAAAAGGGTCTGTTCTGAAGTAAACACAGTGCAGCAGCAGATCGCCAGTGCAGTGATCATCACTTATGTGAACTGCTGCAGATCAGCAGTTTGTGATAAGATCCTGCGGGTGTAGCTCCTCATACCGCTGTCATTTCAGTGCAACCTTCATGGCAGCACTGAAATATGGTTGCAGTATCACAGCAGCAGTAATCCCAGGGCAGCGCTAAATATATCAGAGCCCTCAGTGTTATATGGAATCAGGCAGTATGCTGCCTACAATAAGGGGACACAGACAACCGAAGGGAACTTAACAGCAATTCTTGTGGACTTGTCTCTGCCCAAAACAAACTAGATGAGCCATTGAAAGTTCTGGACTCTAAGAAGAGCAAAGAAGAAGAGGGAATCAATCTTCTGCAGTTAAATAAAAAAAATAAAAAAAAACACAAAAGAACTTTGTCACCATTTGAGGATACAGTAAAATCATGGAGGAGGACAGTATTAACTTGTAAAATATGTGATCAGTTAGTCTTTTAGGTAGACCATATAAAGGAACGTGAACCTTAAGCAAGGAAATATGTGAAGCCTAAGCAACAGTGGTCCGAAAATCAGTGTGTGCTTTAAATGTAAAGGGTAAAAGTCATAAAACAAAGTATTGTCTGCATTGTATTCAGTCAAACAGCAGTGAGGTGGGCATTATAGCAGCTTTTTGCTGAAACAAAGTACATCAGTGCTTCCAAGCATGACCTGTTGTGGTCTGTGTGTGGATCTTAAATTCTGTGTGAGAATATTCTTTTTTTTTTTCTCGTCTTTGTGCCTCTTGCCTGTGGTACCTGCAGCGATCTGACCTGTTCGTGAGTTTGAGTTGGATCAAAACAAATCATTTTAAGCAGTTTGGAATGCGTCCTCCCTGTTGGTGGGTGAATGGTAGCGCTTAAGGGAAATGAGGATTGTGTTGAAGGGAGAAAAAGTGTGTTTGGGAAAAGGTAAAAATTAGGTTAAGCTGAAGTTGAATCTTCCCAGCTGGTGTTGGGATTTTTGTCAATGCACCTCTTTTAAGAAACCAGCTTATGTTATGTTTTTCATTCAGTGTATCACAAATTGTATATCTTCAGATCTACCAAGCTCTTATAGAAGAAGGGCTTATAGATAAATGAGCAGGTGAACCTGAGGTCACTGATTAAAGTAGCACATATTCATCTTGTTAGTTATAGAAAACAGTGTTCCACTTTATTCAGGAACACTTACTGTGAACACTTGCTGTGTGCTGACCACATTTCTTATGGACATGATTTCCAGTGAATGAGGTGGAGGAACAACGAAACATGTGGAACAAAGGGCAAGAAGTATACTACTGCTATCTGTAAAGCTAAGACTTGTTGACTGTAGTTGCATAATGACACATCTGTAGTCGGTGTCGTTAGACTTTCCCATTGTAGCTTGTAAAAAATAAAAAGTACCAATCTGTTATTACCTTATATAAATTGCTTTTTTAAAAGTAGTAGCTTAAAAATTTAAATTCGTTTCAACAAGAAGATGTTTATAAAGCTCATCACAGTAGTGACCAATATAGAAAACAGAGTGTGCATTTATGAAGCCGTACTGACATCACTACTGTAAGACATAAGGTAGGTGTCTGGACTGAGATGTTTTCTAATTTCACATGAAATATATTAGGTTCCCTGTTAAATAAGTGAAATAAGATATCAGTGTAATTGTGTGTCACAACTGACTGCTCATGTGATAAACAAGACAGTGACCCTTTTGTAGAAAAAAAGACTACTGGTGGATTTTTAATCTGTATTTATGAGACATTTGTGTGTGTGTGTGTGTGAGTGTGTGTGTGTGGGGGGGTTTGGTCGTGTTTTTTTTGTGTTTTTTTGTTTTGTTTTTTTAGACAAACAGTGGTTTGTCTAAGTGCTATTTTACTTTTTTTTTTTCCCCACTTCATGCATTAGTGTTGGCAAAATGAAAATTAATCTACTTCCTGTTTCGGCTAATGTTCATTAACATTACCCACCCAGTTTTATGAAAAAACACAAGATTATCTGCGTCTGCTTTGTGTAGAGCCTCTTCAAGAGCTATGTTTTTGCTTTTATTTGAATGGTGAAATCATAATCTGCCAAGGACAACTTGTAGGCTTGTAACTTATATTGGTGGCCCCGAAATTGTAGGTTCTACTCATGTGTTGGCATTTAAACTGAACATGCAAGCAGGGAGACCCAGATTTCAAGTAAAGGAGATCACAAGATTCTGACTATCTGGTATATATGTGAGAGCTAAGTCATGCATAACAGTTAAAATAGTAAGGTGTCCTATCAATACACTAAAGTAGATATACTTCCCAGCCATAACACTAACACGCGCACGCGCTTGTGTATCATTTTCTCTTGGATGTGACACAGATGTCAGTGTACTATTAACTAGCACCCCTCTATGGCTTTATCTGTTGAGCCAAAGTAAGCCTGATCTCCAGAGAGAGCAGGCATTGTTAAACCCTGTCCATATCCCCAGATGACTGCAGTAAAGTGGTGTGTGTATGTGAGTTTTCCAGAAGCTCCTGTCTTCACAGTCCAGATCTAATTTGCTCTGACAGGATGGTAATAAGGTAGCAATGGACACGTGCTGTGTGTGTATCTGTATTTCAGCCCTAAACCATACCCGCGCTGGCTTGTAACAGCCCACTGCTAGAAAGCAGGTGTTTAGAACCTCGACCTCACCCTCTGTGTGCGTAAATGAAGGCCGTGTTGCACACAGACTTAAACACTCACAAGTACATACAAACTCGAGGGCACAGCTGTTGCACTGGCTTTACCGAAGAGAAACATTATGTAACCAACTTCAGTCTGTCTAGATTGAAGTAATATTGTCTCATTTTGTATCTCATTTGAAAACCTATCAATACACTAAAGTAGATATACTTCTCAGCCATAACACTAACACACACACACACACGATGCAGAAACATTGTTTCACTGTACATATGCTCTCATCTACACCGCTATCTATTTATACCCAGCTGTGTTCTTCCGGGCTGCCATAGCTCTGAAAATTTTCTTTTGTCAAGTGCACAGCACTTGAAATCATGACCAGATATTAAACTCGATTATAATTGTTGTTGAAACATTTCCAGGAAACATTCCCTGATTTAGGTAGGATGTTTTTCCTGTGTTTGGTTTTAATGTCGTTACTAACATTGGTTAAAGCCAGCTCCTGTATAATCAACTATCAAAGTAACACAGGAAATTAATGTGTTATTGTCCAAACTCTAAATAATAACTGATAAAAATGTTAAAGCTGTTTTATTTCCTTTTAAGAGCTCATTGGCCTGTTAATAATTTCTTCGCCAGAGGGCCTCACCAGTCCTTGAGCTTGGGAGGCCATAAAGCCAGGAGAAAAATTGCAAGCAAAAGGATGGCTTCCTGGCAAGTATTCCTGTGGCTCAGCTGGGCAAAGTCTGGGAGGGGAAAAAAAACAAAAAAACAAAAAGGGGCAGGACCAGCAGTGAGGGTAGATGCTCTGTGCCTAAATGGTTAGCTCACATTAGCAGAACTAGACCAGTTTCAGGCTGTAGTCTCACCCAGTTAACTCTAAGACTACAGCCCTACTTTTCATGTCTGGTATGCACTTTCTTTAAGAACATGGTGTTGGAAAAACTGCTCTGTGGAGGCTCGTGTGTAACACGATAAAGAGTTCAGTATTAATACACGCAGGTTTACTGGTGTCCTTAAGGAGAAAGGTGTTTACTAGCTGTTTTAATCAAGACTGAAGGCAAAGTCCATTTCTTGTTTTATTGCTCTTTGTATCATGATTGACACCATAAAGGGACTTTTTCATGATTGCTTTTATTTACAAATTATAGGGCAGTGTAATAAAAGAAGGGTTGCTCCACTTTGTTTTACACATGTTACCACATCTGAAACTGTATTGTAATCTGTGTTCATAGTGCACTCCATCCACTTGTATGCACATGACACAAGTTGATAAGCATCTCTGTTGATATGGAGTTATTAATGTGAATGCATTGACCATTATTTGGCTCAGTGTTTGTTTAGTTTGTACAATGTGTTTAGCTGTGTTTAATACATTGTTTTTAATTGCCCGGTCTGGGATGAGCAGAACTCAGAAAAACACATCATGCCGCCTCATATTTTGTTTTTTCTTCATCACACTGAGATCTGCAGTGATTACCGTTACATACTCATGTTTTGCTTAAGAAAACACTGGTGGTGGAGGCGCATGCTGTTTTGAGTCCTTGAAAACTGAATTTTAAAGCAGAGACAGATCACATGTGCTATCCTGGCGGCTCAGAAATGTTAACAGCGCCCCAGCAGCATCTGTGCATCCAAACAGTGCTTTGCAACAGCTTGACGCTGGCTACACTGGCGTGCATACAAGTCGTCTTGTCGAAACAAAACATAAACAAACCGCAAACCTCTGAACACAGAAACCTGTCAACACTTTGGGGGAAAAAAATTGTTCCTTATTTAGGCAACCAAATGATTATTGCATGTAATGTGATCTGTCAGCTGGATTTGATTCCAGCATAACCTTCTTTACATGTACGATTAGTTAGAAATATTTTACTTGTAAGCATGCATCTAAGACCTTGTTAAGTTATTTGTTAATACATTCATATCTCTTTTTGTTTTGTTTTTTGTGATCAACTTTTGTTTTATTTTTTTCACTTTGTAGTCATGAAAAGAAATGCATCTTTTCAGTACTGTGTGTGTGTGTGTGTGTGTGTGTGTGTCAGATCATGCTGGTGTCTTTAGTCACTGCTCATTAATGTGTATAAAGAGACTGATAACTGTGCTAATCTGAAAATGCTCTTTGTTGGTTCTCATATCTCTTAGCCTAAATCTCTCCTGGCTGCACTTGGTTTCTCTCTAAACCTTCTTGCCCACCTACATTTCTGAATGTGTCCCACTTTTAGTCTCATTATCTGTCTGTCTACCTTTTGTCCAATCTCCTTCAATTATGAACACCGTCTGTTCAGAGCACATAATAGTTATATGGATTTTTCTTCTTCCATATAATCCTGAAATTGTATTAACTGTCACCACATTAAAACATAATTCTTTCTTTCTGTCTGTTCACAGCTCCACCACCAAGCAGATTCAACAGGAGAGTGTCGGGTAAGTTCACCGGCGTGTGTTTGTGTGTGTTTGACGTCATGTCCCCTAAGTGTAAACCACACCATTGGCGACATTACATACATCACTGCCAAAACAGCTTACCAACAGTTTATTTGTGTGTGTGTGTGCGCCCATGGGGCTGATTAGTATCTGCTTTTGCAGTAGAACGGTGTTTAGGCATTTTTTAGGGGGGGTAATCACTGTATTTGTGCACGTCACAAATGTACAGCAGTGTTAAGAAGCTTCACCGTGGTGTGTTTTGGGTCTTGTGCGTCTGCCTCGTCTCTGTTCCTGTGTTTCAGCGTCTGTGGTTTGGTGTGCACTGTGCTCTTGTTTTCTCACGCTCCGTCATACTTGTGTAGTGTTTACACGAGCGGCTGAATGTCGTCAGCCGTCACAGAGCGCTGCACTTTGATTAGGCTCTGGGTGTGCCCCCTGATGTTTATCTTCACTGCTGTTTTATCATTACTGACCTCCTGTCTTTACCGCAGTCTGATTAAGGTTTCCTTGGAGAAATTGCACATTTTAACAGCTTTCTTTTCTTTGTCTTTTTTTTTTTAAAGCTAATTTAGAACAATGGCATTTTGCTGCCCAGAGGTCCTTGTTGCTATGATTTGGTAAACAAAACAGTTAAAATATTCTTTGTTGACAAAGATGCTGTGTGGTGCGAGCAAACCTTTGTTGTGGTAATGTTGTAAGACACGATGATCCCTTCTGAGCCATGAGGAAGAATAGCTTTAATATCGCAACAAAGATGGAGCGTCACTGTGATGCTCCTCATGTTTCCCA
Source organism: Etia nguti (assembly GCA_015106755.1). Classification (NCBI taxonomy): domain Eukaryota; kingdom Metazoa; phylum Chordata; class Actinopteri; order Cichliformes; family Cichlidae; genus Etia; species Etia nguti. Next base: position 35,476 of record VUQG01021022.1, on the reverse strand, counting down.
GAGATGTCACCATAAAGATTCTTCAGAAACGGAGGCCCATGTTTGTAGTTTTCTTTTTCAGGCATTTGTATGTATATTCAATGATAGATTCATTTTTTTTCTTTCTTTTTTTTGGTATTTTGGGTGATGTACAGTTCTTTGCATAAGTCTTGAGCTCCCCTTGTTGCTTTATATTTTACAAAGAGTTGAGTAACCACACTTTATTTTTAAAGTAGTCTTGAACAGTAATTCTCTTTCTGAAGGTCTTTCAAAGTTTATCTTTGGACCTTACCTGCTTTTTCACGCATTTTCAGTCCAATGTTTGTACCTGACCTTTTACAGAGGATGCCCCCCCCCCCCTTTTTTTTTTTGCTCTTTTCTTTACTCTTTTCTTACCTAGGAATCCCTAAGGAACGAATCAGTCCTGTATCTACACATAGCAGACAACTTTTTCAATTGTATCTTGAGGCAATTTGTTACTAGCAGCCTGTTGCAAAAACAAATTTGCTCCAATTGTTTAAAAAGTTTCATCTTTTAAAAAATCCCAAAGAAAATAGTTTGAAATTGTTTTTTGTGCAAAACAAGCTGATTTTCAAAGAGCTATTGGGGATCTCGTCTAAATTGATAAAATTATGATGTCAGAAAACTACTATCAGATATTGCAATATATCTGAAAGGCAGCCAGAATCCAAAGAAATGCCTTGTCCTTCAAGAACCCTGGAGAACTATTACTGAAGAATACTTATCCATCCTGGTTTATCGTAAAGCAGGGGACCCAAGAGGCAAGGAAGATTGTGGAAGGGCAGCTAGCCTGTCACAGGGCTGACACAAAGACAGATTACTACTCATACTCACATCCACACCTACAGGCAATGTAGATTCACCTACTCTACCCTACTAACATGCATGTGTCTGAACAGTAGGTGAAGTCTGTTTCATTAAAAATAAAAATATAGTCTGCCCTCAAATGAATGAGAGATGAAAAGGGAGTAGAATACTGTACAGAAAAGGTTTAATGATGTCATCCAACAGTTACACAAAAGCATTTACTCTTTACTTTTCTAAATGGTGAGGTAGGTGTATCATCCAAAAGTTAATATGTGACTAATTTCACAAAGAGTTTGTTTTATTGTTATTTAGGTACAAAGATGTTTGCCTAAAACGTTCTTGGCATTGTCTTGTAATTAGGATTCCTTAATAATTAGATTATTTTGTGATATTAAACCACTGGTCTGTGGTTCATTTAGTAACAGGCATGATTTCACTTTCAGACCATTTAGTGCAGTGTCCGACAACGCTTCCAAATAAGTTAATTACACAAAGATGGGGTATCTTTTGTTGTGGCTTTGCACTAAATTAAAATATCCTCTCTGTACAGTGATATTATGAGAGTTCTGTTTTGTTTTGTAGCAGTTAATATGAGGATCTGCTCAGAGTTTCTGTCAGTGGCTCTAATGCAAGAACAAATAGTTGGGGGGAGAGGGCCGCTTTCCAAGGACGTGCTAAGTAAAGGAATTTCTGGTGACGTTGTTAAACAAAAATTCAGCCTTGGAGCTTTTAAACTACGCTTTGGATCAAAAAATGCCCCTATCATTATTTTACTTTTAATTTTTTTAGATAATACAGTGTTTGGTCCAAACACTTGCATTTGTTGCACAAAAATCTGTGATCACCAGCTTATTACATAACCCTTGCTATTGAATACATACTGTTAAAAAGGCACATTAGATTGGATGACCCAATATGTCCATTACCTTTGTGGGTCTTGGGTGTGATGCCTCATTGTTTAAGATTATGTTCTCACTCCTAATTAACTACCATATTCTGAACTGAAGACGCCGAGACTCACACTTTTGCATATTTATTTCTTCAAGCTGAAACAAATGAGTTTGCACATTGACTCTCCAGAGGTCACACTGCTTCAGACATCATTGTTATGACTGCTGGAAGAGAAGACACACAAATGGAGGCATCAATGTGTTTTGTGAGAAGTGGTGTCTCCCTCTACAGAGGTGGAGGAAACGGATAAATAGTGACTATCTGAAATGACCTTGTCAGTGTTTGTCATGCACTGTGGCAAAACATGTCGCTGCACATGTGTCATTTTCTCAATCCAGTGTCCTACGGTCCTCTCTTCCCCTACGCTTGTGTGTAGAAACATTTGTTTGTTTTTCCTTGTACAGAAGAATGTGAGAAAGTTGAATTATCCTACAAACATAATTATCTTACATACACACACTTTTTGTTGAGTGGACTCTGGGCTGTTAAGAGTGGTTCATTTTGAAGTTAAATTAATAAATTAGCTTAGCATTTTACAGTGTAAGGGACAGAGTAGTATATTTTTGACAAGGTTTGTCATTATTAAAGTTTTAAGGCAAGTTTTTGGCATGTTTTTAAAATTCTTTTTACATTTTTGTATGCCTTCTTGTCCTGGTTATTTACAGCTTGGTGAAGTCGTCATACAATGCTATGCAAAACTCTTGAGCCCTCTTATTTTGTTTATTTTGCTGCCAAAGAGCCAGACTTCCTTCAGTTGTTTTTTTTTTTTTCTTCTTTTTTTTGTCTTGAGCAATAATTCTCCAAGCTTTCTAAAGGTCTTTATATTGGCTGCTGTTACACTCACTTACATCTGACCTTTCTCATGGCAATCTTTTTTTAAAGACTTAACACTAACATATGAATCATTAAGGAATAAAAAAAAAAAAACCCCACCTAATTCAAGGGATAAACCAGTGTTGCTTTTTTATACATAACAAAACAAGCCACAATACCACATAATTGGTTTCCATTTCTTTAGTTAAATCTAGGAAAAATCCTAGAGAGAACGCAGGCATGTAATCGTATTTTTTTTTTTCACATAAAAGTGATCACCAACAAAGAGCTATTGGCTGAAAAGAAGGGGCAGCCCTAAAATGAAAAACAAAACAAAAAACTGTCTCCAACAGATGAACAGTACTTGAAAGTCATGTCCTTAAAAGAAAAAAATCTAGCAAAAACCTGACACAGGACCTGAGAGATGCTTGCCCTTCAGTCGATCCATTTAGTATTCACTAGAATGGTCTCAGTAGAAGAATGGCTGTGCTGAAGCCATTCTTTAGGTAGACATGGAGAAAAAGCTGAGGTATGCCAGATTCCACAAGAACTGTGGACTGAAAATTATTGCAGACATGTACACAGGAGGACAGAAGAAAGATGCAACAGTGAGAGTCTACAGCCATCTTTAAAACACGGTGGAGGCGTTGTAATGGTTTCAGGCTGCATTTCAGCCAGAGGTGTTGGGTCTTGTCATGGATGAAGTTATAAAGAATGACAAAAAATACCATCACATTTTGATGTAACATGCAATATTAATACTAATACATCTTAATTTTTCAGCATGACAATGATCCCAAGCAGACTTCCAATGGAGTAAAAGCATCCCTGGATAGAAAATCCCATAGTGCAATGCCATCAGTCACAGTGGCTTTGGGACCTGAACATTATTGAAGCAGTGTGTGATTAATTTAACAGAAAACATTTAAAGAAGAGCTTTGAATGTCCTTCAAGCCTGGAGAACTATCCTTACTTAACACTACTTAAAAAAATTACAGGAAAGATTGCATAAGAGAGATCAGGCCGTATTGAAGAATATTTCCATGTATGTTTGCTTGTTTCAATAATGCATGTATTTCCCATTTTCCTGACAAAATATAGAGGAATGGGGATGGGTCCAAACTTTTGCACCATACTGTATTTATGTTTTTGGTTAAAGTGGCATAATGCTTACTCTGAAAGAGTAATAGAATACTGTATTTTTTTTTACCTGGATTTCTTTGTCTGTAGTGTGTGCGGAAGCGTTCAACCCAGACGAGGATGACGAGGACACTGAGCCCAGAGTGGTTCATCCAAAAACAGACGAACAGCGCTGCAGACTGCAGGAGGCCTGCCGAGACATCCTACTCTTCAAAACACTAGATCAAGTAAATCAGTCACACAAACAAACAAAACAAAACAGGAAGAGATGTGTACACAGATGGTTAGCAATGGATAAAACTATTTAAAAAAAGAAAAAGGGTGAACAAAGAATGATTCCTGAAGGGATGATTTCCTCATTAAACCTGTCAGTGAGGCCATGAAGCATTTTTTTATTAACTTTCGCCCTTTGTTTATTCAGGGTTCCTGCATGCTAGGAGATGCATAAAAAAACATTTTTTATCCACCCTGCACAGAGTAAATCTGAAGCATCGAGACGGTACAATGCAACATGCAAATAATGCTACGTTACTACTTTTGGTGTTTGTGTGTGCAACGAATTACTGTCTTGTTTGGGCCACATAAACAGCACATGTAAATTATGTTTCTTAAAATCAATTGCTGTTGGGGTAAATCTGACATTGTGAAAAAAATCATTGTATTGTGGACTCGAAAATGGTCCTCTTTCTTTCCCTTGTGTACTTTCTAACACCATTTCCCTGATGGGATAATTAAATTTCATCTCATCTCCCTTCAGGAGCAGCACACACACAAGCTAACTGATATTATTGATGCACAAGCACATGCACACACACAATATATTTTCCCTGTTACTCATCTTCCTCATTTGTGGCTGACATCCTTTTTCTGTTCCCGTATGAAGGAGCAGTTCTCACAGGTGCTGGACGCTATGTTTGAGTTGATTGTTAAGCCTCAGGAGCACGTCATAGACCAGGGAGACGATGGAGACAACTTCTATGTCATAGAGAGGTAAGAAGCAGACACCCTTGTCAGATCATTAAAGCTGGGACTGTTTGTTTATTCAAATACAGCCTTTGTTTTTTTTTTAGGCTAGGCTGGATGGCAAAAAGGCCAGTGATGGTGTTTTACAGCATAACTGTTGCAAAAGACGGTGATGACCAGAGTTCATGTTTTGTATATTTGAGTTTATTATATTATACTGAAAGACCAGACAAATATACATTTGTATTATTTAAACCAATGCAGTGCCATATTCCTGCAGCATCATAATGTAGCATCAGTCTGTGTGGAAAAGAGTCAGACACGTATAAGCCTCCTAAAGTATAAAACAATAAATCCTTCCATTACATCCTAAACAACTGCCAACTAGATCTGACATAGTGATATCATTTAGAAAGTGTATTATGGTAATTAGGAAATGAGTAGAAGGTAGTTTAAAAAAAACATGGCTGTTATTTTAGAAATCAGTAAATAAGTTGTGACTGCTGGTCATAACAGTTGGGCTTGGGTTTGTGCATTGTTCAGGTTCGACAGGCGTGTGTATCTGTGTTTATAGTATTTGTAGAGCCTTGTATTTCACCTGCTGTATTGTAAATGTAAACACATGGTGCGTTCACAGGTCTTTACACGACAGGTTTAAGTTAACTTGCATTAAATATATCCTCTGCGTTATATTTAATATGGAAAAATTAAATCATTAAATTAAACATCCGTCTGCAGGAAGTTCTGCTGATTGCTGCAGTGACTTTCTCAGGCCTTGGTGAAATACAAACATTTTAAGTTCATTTCAAGAGTTTTATACTTTAAAATGTTAGATGCAACTTTAAAGGTTTCCATGGTGATCTCGAAGAGTACAGTGCTCTTGGAGGATTTAGCATCTCTTTGTCACTTACATTACTCTGCTAACCAAAGTGATTACTTAAGAATGACTTAGGGATTACTTGCACTGAAAAAAGCCTGACCTCAAGATGTCAGTTTTTAACCTCTACCACTGAAGAGAGAACAGACTTCCCACTGTTTGTCTGGTGGCCTGCCAACGTTTGTCCCACCCTGGCCTCAGTTCATTCTTGGCATGGCTCATATCAGTGCAGTACAGCAGTGTAGTTCCACTCGTGTGCTATCATTTCATCTGCATACACACATTTAAACACAGCGTGCTCCCTGTACATGAGACATGCAGTGACCTTTATGAGCAGCATGCCTGCCTGATCATATACTACTGTGGTTTTTTTCCCTAGCCTGTGCAAAGTGTAGGTGGTAGCTAATGTCACGAGCAGGGTGGGGTGTGAACATGGACACACAGAGAGACGAAGGGATAAACAGAAAAGAAAAGCAGTGAATATAATAGGATAAAGCAACATTGTCTGTTTCCCATTTAATCTTTTTCTTATGTCACTGAGGCATATTTGTATCATAGACATCTCCTGCTTTCCTTATGGCGTCGTATTATTAATCAGCTTAAACAGATTGGTCTGTTTCTGCTGTCAGTTGATTCTGAATGGCATAACTAAATGGGTTTGTGTAGCTGGCGTATGTGCCACTATATGGTAAGAGTCCGTTTAACAAAATCATAGACAGTCAGTTCTAAAGCCTCTAAGACAGGAAGTGGCCAGAAATCCCTCAGAGCTCCTCAAGGATGAGGAGTAAATATATAATGGGAGGAGTGACGTGAAAGATGTGAAGAAGGATCATTGTTGCTTTCAGCTGTGATTACTTAGTGTTATTACTGTAATCATTAAATTAAAAGTTTCAGTTTTGAAATCATTAAGTTGCGTAATCTTTCTCTCCTGCCTGGATTTTTCTCATGAAAGCTGTAATGTCTTATATATTTTCAAATCACTGTGAAGCTCAGTGCCCAAAATAATTTCTTAATTCTGTTTACTGATATTGAGCATTTGCACCATGTATCTAGTTTAAACATCACTAAAGGCTGTGCCCAAGGGTGGGCTTAGAAAAATTATGTACACATCCTCTTAAGTGCAGGAAGAAACACCCGTTTGTCCTTGAGCAGCAGTTCCACAAATATACTAGTCGCTTTCTTATTTGCTGCAGTTTATCATGAAAGTACATTTAACACTAGAAACACTTTGAGTTCAAAAGCACTGAACTACTTTAGTGTGATGTTATTGCTAGTGGTTGAATGAAGAAATAGAGGTGGTTTAAGAATCATGGTTCTTTGTTTATATTGACCCAAACATATTTATCCAAGCATGAAATTTATCACTGACCACCAGGTTTCACACCTGTTTGGTTGTTGAATAATGTGTGAACAACACATACAGATGGGTGTAGAGGTGGGAAGAAAAGAGAGACTATAAAATTGTTGAAGTAACTTGCCACCAGAACAGCTTTAATCCGCTTTGGCATTGATTCTACAAATCTATGAAACTCTACCAGAAGGATTAACACTAGGAGGTACATGTAATGCTAATACAGCTGTCCGATCCCATATCATATCTACTATCATTTAGTTTTAGTTTTAAATTTATCAATGGATTTGAATCGCATCATAAAGCCATTCATTAGCATCTCTTGCCCTCTGAATGGCAGACTGGTCTCACCATAGGATGAAGGTGACCACATTGAATATGTTTGCAATGAACAGATCCACCAGATCCTTCACTGCTTAACTTTCTCACTCATCTGTAGCTACATCTTAACTTCAGCCAGCTGGTGAAACAGGTTATCATTGTTCCCTCCGTCATGATAATCCAGTCGACGTAAGCTAATACTCACTCGCCATCGATAGGGTTTTATCCCCTCTACGCAGCCAATGGGAAGACTGGCTAGCCTACAAAATGAGGGGTTAATCCTGCCAAGCAACAACGCTGCAAATTACCTGCTCCACGTTTAATCCTCATGCAGACAGAGAGGGAGGGTGGGCACAGAGCTTCTCAACTGAAGCATTAGTCTCAATGAGTCGAGTAGACGTAAGCTTTTTTTTAAATATTAGACAGTGGGATAATATAACAAATTCAACTGTTTTTCAGTCATGTTTTGCTGCTATTAAATCTTTTACATAGTTGATTCCTAAAAAGGATGGTTTGTAAAATGAAATAATTTGAATGGAATTATTTGCAAATCATTTGAAGTACATTTAATTGGTAGAAGAACAACGACAAAACATAAAATGGTAAAAGTGAGGAATTATATGATCATTTTGAGTTTGGTGCAGTACCACATTTTAGAAAAGTTCAGACTTTTGTTAATCACCTTTTCTTTCAAGCATGGCTAATGGTACTGTTGTAGTTATAATAGTGAAATGTGTTACCATTCTGACTAAATATTTGGAGCGGTTCAGACAATCCTCTGTCGTATTTTGCATTTCATAATGTACCAGATGCTTTTAAAAAGCGACAGCTCTGGACTGCAGGCAGATCAGTTTATCACCCCAACACTCTTACTGTGGAGCCATACTGTTGTAAGAGAGTAGTTTGCTATCGTCAGGCTGATACAGATACAGCAGCATATGCTACAAAATTTAGATTGCTTCTTCAGCGTCAGTGGTGCCTTCACATATTTGAGCTAATGCCTCCAGCCCATAGAATCACCGATGCTTATTTTGAATGGTGCAGTGCTGATGGCACCTATGCTTATTGTTCTAAATGAGCTTGTGCCCAGAGGAGGTGTCATTTACACTTTTATTCATTGCTGACAGTGTTTTTCACATGTGTTCCTGAGCCTGTATGAACCCACTGATTTTTCCATTATAAAATCTTTTATGTTTTAAATGTAGTGCATCCTGAGGGCCTGAACTGTCTGTCTGTTCAGTGTTAGTTTTCAGCCTTGTCCCTTGGGAACAAAGATTTTCCTTGTTATATTACACTGAGAGATCTATTACAAATTATTGAACAACTTCTTACACAGTATTTCTCAGGGAAATAGACACTTCTCCATCTTTACTTCCTCTCTGAGATGCTCTTCAAATTAAATGAGTTCAGGTATTTGGGGCAGTGATACGCTTTCCCTGATTATACCTATGTGCGCCACAGCAATCCATTTCAGATAGTTTCAGTGCAAATACACAGAACATTGCAGCATCTTTATTTGCTTACATTACTTAAATATAGCATTGAAATGATTTGCAAATCAGTGCATCCTGTTTTTAACAGGGTAGATTTTTATTTATTTTTAATAATGCACACAAGGCACCAAGTGTGCCACATTAACACAGTCCTATCCACAGGCTAGAGATGCTCTGTAAATAGATAACCATGTACACTATTTTGTAATTAATAAACAAAGTTGTACTTTGAGTTTTTCTGGTATTTTTTTCCTCCTTCCCCATTTTGGGTGATCAGTAATGACTGTCATCAGAAAAACCTCTTACAACAACTAAAAATGGTAAATATCTTTAAACCTTTTGGAGAGGTTGAACACAGAGGAAGAAACCATAAAATTTTTATGCAGATCTTGAATCACTTTCTTTGAAACCGCAGCTCTGTCCAAGTGCCCTACTTTTCTCACTTTGAGACTCTGCTGCTTGCTTCTTGTTATTTCTAACCTTCTGTCCATCGTTCTCTCGCCTTCTCTCCAGGGGTGTGTATGACATAGTGGTATCAGGAAAATGCGTGGGTCAGTATAACAATAAGGGCAGCTTTGGAGAGCTGGCACTCATGTACAACACGCCACGTGCTGCCACCATTGTAGCCACCCAAGACGGGGCGCTATGGGGACTGGTAAGAACTTTAATCCACTTTAAACCCTTTGCTAAAGCCACCACCTACATGAAACTCCATATTACTAAGCATTTTCTAACTCCATTTTGTTCGCTAGGTTTTTCAGTAACATTTCAGTTATGACCCCTTTGAAATTACATTAGCATTTTGTAATAGTACAGCAGCTGGTACAAGTCTGTAAAGCTCAGGTTTAAACTGTTTTCATTCTAAGTTGTCTCCAGAGAATTGCATTGTGAAGGTTGAGAGCTGTTTCTGTGACTGAACACAGTTTAATAGGCTGTGATGCTGAAGCATGTTAAGAATGGACTCCTGTAATCTATGAATGGAACCAGGGGCTTTGTAATGGCTTGTGCCACTGCAGCTCCACCTGCTGGCCAAGCAGAGGAAGAACAGTGTGACTTTTCCTTTATATGAGGTATTTGTTTATTAGAGACATTTTTCATCTCCTAGGACCGTGCTACATTTCGTAGACTCATTGTAAAGAACAATGCCAAGAAGAGGAGGATGTACGAATCTTTCATTGAGTCAGTGCCCCTACTCAAATCACTGGAGGTGAGTTTTACTTAGACTGGTTTGAAATAACCCTCAACTTACTAGGTTTAGGTCCCCCCCCCATATTAAAGAATCTAAAGTTCAGCAGACGGTAAAAGAATGTGATTGATTAATCTGAGATGAGCTGGGATTGACCTTTGGGGTAGTAGCAACATTTTTGAAGCATTGCTTCTACAATATTGCCATTTTCCCTTAAATATATGTCTTCTCTCTTTCCAGGCAACAGAGAGGATGAAGCTAGTTGATGTATTAGGAGCAAAGCAGTTCACAGATGGCGAACGTATCATCACACAGGTGAGAGACGCATTTATCAGATGTGTTTTGACGCTGCAGTGTTTAAGGTCTTTACATTCATATGGAGCAGTGTATTTATAAGTGTCTTTTCTTTCTGCTCAGGGAGACAAAGCTGATTGTTTCTACATTGTAGAATCTGGGGAGGTCAAGATCATGATGAAAAGTAAAGTAAGAAGCTCAACTTCTTTGAATGAATGTATTTTCAGTGTGCATTTCTATAATGCAGAAAACTTAAGATCATACTTACTGGTTCAACAGTATGCAGTTAGACAAAAGCCTGATTATATTCTTCCACCAGGTAATTTCTGTACGGCACAATAGCAACCCACACTCTCCATTGAAATCCATCACAACACAAACGCGTGTCCTCTATTTGCCTTGCAACTATGGGAATCACTATTGTCTGCTCAGTCTGCTGAGTGCCTCTTGCTTCGGGGTTGAGGCTCCTAACCTTTAATCCTGTTCCCTTTTCTCCTCCCCCCTCTCCTGCAGACGAAGGCAGACCATGCAGACAACGCGGAGGTGGAGATAACACGCTGTGCCAGGGGTCAGTACTTCGGGGAGCTGGCCTTGGTCACTAACAAGCCCCGGGCTGCCTCAGCCTACGCAGTGGGAGATGTCAAGTGTTTGGGTAAGACAAAATATACTTGGACATCAATGCCAATCCTGCTATCACAAGGATAGTGATAAGGAACTTAGACGTGTGTATATGATAGTGTTATTTCAGCACTAGATCTCCACCAGTGTAACCCTTGTATATAGTTGTGCATCATATAAAATCTGTGAATGAGCAGTATTTAAACCACTCAAACTTTCAACAGGTCTGTGGTATTCACTTTCTACTAATTGAACTGTTACAAGCACTTTGGCCTGAGATATCAAGTGGCAATTGAATTTTGATTAATCCATGGCCGGCTGTTCATCACCTTTTTTCTTTTTTTTTTTTTTTTGATTGTA
>VUQG01021022.1:6095-24282 GCA_015106755.1 Etia nguti | reverse complement strand
ATTATTTTGCCTTTAAAGTGGGCACACTAATTCAGGCTCTACAGAGTGTGTATGAGCAGCTCTTCAGATTTGAAAATGAACAGGATTTTTTATTTTATTTATTTATTTTTTAATAGCTGGTCGTGTTTCTGTAGCGCATCCCCGTGGACTTTATTTAGTTTTCCAGTAAACTCGGTTCAAAACAGCTACTTATGTTTTTTATGGTGTGTTAGCTCCACTCTGTGTTCCAATGGTTACTCCTCTTCAGTGTTAACCATCCATACACTGTCAGTATACACTCTTATCCGTCTTGTAATTCAGTGTATTTTCTGTTCCCTGACGGTACCCAAGCCTATCTTGAACAAATGCTTGACCTTTTAAGCAGAGGAAGTGCCATTAATCCGTATTGCAGCAGCATATGCTGTCTGCTGTACTCCTGTCATTCTCCCACTGTTGTTAAAGATGAGCAGGACTTCAAGGGTCCCCTGGTGCCTGTAGAGCTGTTTTGAACATGTATATCTGTCACAGTGCATCTAAGCAGTCTGCTAAATGTATTAATGATGCATCAGAAACATTTCACTGATGATTGAAGTTGTTGCTTCATTCAGGATGAATGCTTATGCTCGCATTCATCCCGATGGAGATGGATTTGTCTGGTACTTTTGAGACCTCGGGGTTCAAGTGGGGTTCCTGTGAGATCTGTTTCCAGCTTGGCATCTTCAGATGATTCTAATCAAAACTCTACTCATTGCACTTGGCTCTCAGAAATACATCTACCCTGATATTCTAATGTAGACGCTTGGGAAAGCCAATCCTTTATTCATTCTTTTCAAGAAATTTACATCTCAAAGTCAGGCAGCTTCAGCACAGACATAACGCCTCACATCCCAAACAGCAAAACTATATCTATTCCTCATAAAGTTAAGAATATGACCTTGGTCCCTTACTGTACACCACCTCCATATGGCTCCAACTTCCTGTTGAGCTGCACACCAAAGTATCTGTGGTTAAAGACTACTTCTGCTTTAGTGCTCTGGGTGGTTATCGGTATTGGTTATGTCCTCCTTCTACTCCTCTTCAAGTCCACAACCATCCTCTTGGTATTTGCAATGTTAAGATGGAGATGATTACATTCCCTCCAATCCACAAAGTCCTGTGTTTACACATATATGTAACTTCAAAGTAACTTTATGTGGGAAACATTACAAAAGTAACCCTAGTGGACTGTTTAAATGTGTTGTGACAACTGAATTTAAACCTCAGATGTGTTTCACATCCATCACTGTTTTTCTGTTTAGTAATAGACATCCAGGCATTTGAGCGCCTCCTGGGCTCCTGTAAGGAGATCATGAAGAGGAACATCGCCCACTATGAGGAGCAGCTGGTGGCTCTGTTTGGCTCCAGCATGGACCTGAGAGACTGAGCCTCCCACACCACCCTCCGTGCCTTCTACTACAAACACACATTCAGACAGACAGACAGACACACAGACATACGTCCTCTCCCACATCATGCAGTGCTATAGAGACTCATAAGCTTTACACAGATGGTGCAAATGCATGAAAGTGTACTTGGGTCACCTCCAGGTATATAAATCCTCAGAGTATGAACACACACTCCATCACACACACATTCACACATCTGTGTAGGCACTGAGAGACGCTCACTTAAGTCTGCTCACCCTTGTGCACAACTGGCTCAACAGACCCCTTGTTAAGCTGACTTTGGTTAGATACACACACACACACACACACACATACAGAGCTAGCTGAAGGCCACATACCTTGTTGCTTGAGCCAGCTTCAACCTCTCAGTATGAATGCCTTTGCTGCCGTGACCTAAAACAGGTAAAAGCAGTGTAAGGACGTACAGTACACAAGCACTCCATACACGTCCAAAAACACACAGAGCTTCACGTGCAGACTTTGCATTCACGTGAGCACTTAAACAACTCGAAGTTGTTCCAAGCCTCAGCCAAGGACACATCAACCCATGGACACACACACACACACACACACACACACAGGGTTACAGGGGTACAAGGGTAAGACATATAGGCAACCACAGTTGCAAAAACGGATACACTGTGGTAAAATGGAGATGAAAAACTTCCCTGAAAAGGAAAACTTCAAATTCAAAAAGGCAAAAAAAAAAAAAAGATAAGTTTTAGAAACATTTTATGAAGATTCAAAACAGAAGCTTTGATAAAATATTTAAATTAACAAAAAAAGTGTTTCCTCTTTGGGGTGCAGAACTTTGTGAGCGCGCTCCGTTTCTTCCTCTACTGTTGTTGATCGAGTTGAGTTAGTGCTGGTGATTATTGCAGTACCACAGAAGAAGCAGTGAAAACAATAACAACCCTATGTTTTCTGGGCCATTGTTATTCGTCATTGACTCCACACTTCATTGTATTGAATTAATTAATAATGTATTGTTATATATCCTTTTTTTGTTTTGTTTTTGTTTTGTTTTACTTTGACCAGTTCTGATAAAATTCACCATCATCTCTGACACAATGTAAAGAGAAAAAAAAAGGAAAAAAAAACATCTACTATAACATTAGTGCTTATTTCGCCTTGATTATCCTTGAATGAGTTGTCCTGGATTTATGGAAAAAAAATAAATAAAACATTTTGTTAAAAAAAAAAAATCTTGCCTCTTTGTTAAATTTCCAATGCAACTTTTCTGTGCCATATTAATAAAATGGGAAAGTATTGGGGTGATTCAGTCTAATAGTGCATGGACCAAACAACATTTCTTTGCATTACAGTAATTTCAGCATTTAACACTGAGCTTTGGTTGATTCTCACAGGCGGTTTGTGGTCCTTCATTATGTTCTAGCCTTCAGCTTATGTAGTAAGAGAGTACTCATCACTACTGCACTGCTTTGTTAACGTCATTTCCCTTTGTCTCCATGTGTCCATTTTCATCTTTCCTAAAGGTGCTTGTACGTGATTCAGCTGTGACTCAACTTTAGACAATACTTACTGCAGATCACTGTTTTTAATTTATTTTTTTTAAGCTACAATAATGAGTCATACATTATGCATTATTTAAATAGTAGCCAAAATGTTCCACCTACCATATAACACAAAGAAGCCACTGATGACCTCACTGAAAAGGTCAACTGAACATATTTTCCTTTAATTGATCACTTTTTGTGTATGTGTAATACAACTCCCATCCGCTGGGGGCAGACGTGACAGCACGCACTCTTGACGTGAGCAGCAGCATTTCCTCCCGTTATGGACGTACCGGTTTGATGGTAGGGGAAACTGACACAGGAGCGGACACTATGAACGGTCATAAGCTTATACAGTTGTGTAGCCAGATTTAGAGCTTACCGCAGATCAGCTGTGAGACAAACTGCTGTGAGAGGACGACCAGAAACGGCAGCCAACCACGAGACTTTAAAAAAAATGTAGGTAACTTTGTGGTGGTAGGAAGCAACCGAAAAGGTGAACTTGTTGCTTTAGAATGAACTTTAAATGAGTTTCTTCCTAATATTTAACCAGCGTCACAACGCACGTACAGGGTACTGCTTATTGACGCCTGTGAAGCTGTGAATAAGCACATGCTAGCATGTCGCTGTGAATGTGAGTTCATTTAACTTGCATAGAATTGGACACCAATAAGGGAAGAGTAGTTGACACAATATATATATATTTTAAATACCCACGTAACTACACCTTCCCAAAAATACTCATTTCAGTTGGGAGGCAACGTGTGTCTTCTTATTTTATGTCAATATTTTATCTGAAATGTGCTTAATTATTTTAGGATAAGGGGAGTTGTGGGCAATGAACCATCGAAAAACTACAACTCCCACAAAGCATACATTTCTTATTACTGCTGCTCCTAACTAGGGAAAAAAAAACTTTTTTTGTCTGTAATGAATCTGTTTTCTGATTAACGAGAGCATTAAAACAGCATTACCACGGTTATAGTTTAGCGTCTTACTTTCTGCTCTCTTTAAGGTACTCTCATTTATCTTGTTGCCCTCCCACCTAGTGTTATTTCTCACTATAACAGTTTGGGTTATCTGGCCAAGGAAAAACATAAAAAGAAGCATCTTATAAGTGAGAGAGGTTACAAAATTTTGAAATGACGAGTAATCCCTTATTTTTAAAGCATACATGAGTAATAATATTATCGATATAGCTATATTTTAGTATTGTATAGTTGTATTTAAGGAATATAAAACTGCTGTACAGACATGAACCGCCGTTATACTACGCATGTGCGGTATGTAGCACGCGACACCATCAAGTGTGTATTGCGCATGCGTGAAACCGTTGCGCGTAAAACTCTGAGAAGTAACGTTTTTAGTAATTACTTTTGGAAAATCTGACATCCTCGCTTCATTCAGACGTCACATAATCACATCAGTGTTTTATGAAGAAACGGGAATTGTTTTAGTGGAAAATAACGTAGGAAATACACAACTAAAGTTAGAGGCGTGGCTTTGATCGCAGTGTTCCCATAATGCATTGCGCGTGTGTAAATCTTTATAGTATATGTAATAATTTACCATCTAGCGTTTGTGTTTCCCTAAAATGTGGCGTGAAATTAACGAACAGTATTATCGCGTCGTAGTTCGTGTCTGTTTAGTTGTGGCATTAGTAAACTTTAACGTGCGAACCGTAATAGAGACGGCTAGGTCGGAGAATGGCGTCGGGCTGTTGCTCATCTGGTGTTCAGTACACTCTTGTTTCTCTTCAGATCGTATAAATCTTTCGCCTTTTACTAAAGATTTCCGTGGAGAGGAACAACAAGAGTTTAATCTAATTTTTTGATGCCCTGCGTTAGTGGGGCTTTCTTTATTGTAAAAAACAAGAAGTTGGTCTCCAGAATTACTGTTAGTAGTCATAATAGTTATATCATAGTGGCGTATAATACTGCTGATTTTGGTATCAATCCGACATCAATAAATATGCGACCAGTATTGCCAATACCGATACTTGTAATCTATAAAGGCAGCTTATGCAGGGGAGTGCAGTGTTTCATAATTTATGGCATAAATCACAGTTTACAAATTCTGAACACATTTAATAACCACTAAGTCACCGTGATTCTACAATAATGAGTTAACACAATAAAAACACACCTTTCAGATTTTCATGCATTTTGAAACTGGGGTTTTGAGACCTGAAATGTGCATGTGCCTGTCTCTAAAGCAAAACGTGTGTTGTTTAAATGTGCTATAGGCTAGAGCCTATTGCACTAGTATCACCCAATACCAATACCAGGGGGGTTATCAATACTATTGATAGTTGAATCGATCTGCCCACCTCTAGTGTGGTTTTTGGTGATAGATAAAAGTGTAAAGTAATTCGAATCAGAATCAGTATACTTTATTAATCCCTAAGGAAATTATGTGTTTGTCAAAGTCCCTTGTGTTACTTTCAAAACGTCACGCTTCCATGTCCACCCCCTTCACAATAAAAGCCCACATTTTGGCTGCCTTTTTGTACTAGTTTTACTAAATAAAGTAGCTTTGGTTATTATTTATTTTTTAATCATTTAATAATTGTTAGTTTTTTTGTTGTGATTTATGGTAAAGTAAGTGTAATATAAAGTATAGTACTATGTTTTGTGTTTTCCCCTATCAAAAAACACACCTATTCCTGTTTTGGTAGGGAATGTCTGCAAAGCATATATTTGTGAAAGTTTATAAGACGATTGCGTTAGTTTCTAAACATGTGTTCCAAAAACAGCATAAGCTTTGGCTTCAGTTGAATTTGAATTTTGGAAAAACAGACACAAACACACAAACAGTCAGATAAAAGTGAACCTCTTTACAGAAGCAAAGAAAAATATATAGTGCACATAAAACATTGCTGTTGGTTTAAACATAATATGGAATGATAATATGGAGATGTCAGTCATTTTAATGCAAAATGTGAAAAAAGAAAAAGATTTCTTTTACTCTTGAGCAGTGACAGGAAGTTTTCAAACTCTGTTTTGCCTTCAATACTGAATATAATTAAAGTTTAAAAGTCAAACTCAGACATCAAAAAGATGGTAGACAGTGCCTTATTCAGTAAACTCCCATTTCCTGTTAAAGGACAGTATGTGAAATAGCGCTGCATACCCAGTAACACATTCAAATTAGTTTGACAGTCAGCTGTTTCATTTCAGCATTTCTCTCTTGGTGAGTTATTTATTTATTTAGTCCAAGAAAAACTTAAATTAAGAACAACTGCGATGTTTTTCTCACTGTTAGTCATTTTTCACATTTTGCATGCACAACCAGTTTTGCTTCTTCTTTAAAACGACTTTAATTATTAGTTTGTGACTCTAATGTGGACGATATATGTGTGTGTGTGTGTGTGTGTGTGTGTGTGTATATATATATATATATATATATATATATATATATATATATATATATATAAAGAAACAAGTGCAGCTTGACTTTGAGTTGAATTAGTTGGATTAGTTGTGCTGACTAAACTGCACTTCAGCCTTTCTCAAGAAGCTCTGTGGTGAAACTGTGACAGATAACTACTGCTTCCCCATTTAGAATGATAACAGCTGTTAAACATCAGGACCTCAGAGTACATGAACAGAATCTATTCATCAGTTAAACGCTCTCACATCTCAAGTGCACATGAAAATCCATGAGCGAGGCTATGATTGCACTTTGATGTGTATTTGAGAATTGTAATATTAATTGTGAGGCAGTTTAAATCCACAGTGTGGATTTGAACCAAATGGACTTTACAATTGGGCTTACACTTACACTGCAGATCAGAAGTTTGAGCTCTATGTAGTATTTAAAGGAGCGTAAGACAAGATCTCAGCATATGCTACTCCAGCATGTCATATATAAAATGGAGCTTACAAGTTAGTTCAGTCACACCCCCACATTACATCTCTCACATTATACTTGGTATATGATATGAGAGATGCATTTTGGCAGTTTCTTTAGGCTTCTCAAGTTCCCGTCTCTGCGTTCGACATGTAAAAGCTGCTGCTGCCCTGCATCGCTGCCTACTGTGTCAGCAGCTCTGACATCCACCTGTAGGATCCACCGTTATATTGTATATAACTTTAAATTATATATAAATATTAATATATATATATATATATACGTTTGGTTTTTCTGATATGGTTTTGAAAGCAAATGAATGCCTTCATGTCTGATCCTTGCTCGCACTGCCTGTTGGGTAACAGACAGAGTGTTAACCACTCAGCTAAGGAGGAACTGCATGCTTGAGACACTTCCTGATATTTTCACACTTAACCATAGAAGGTAAATGGAGACTGACTTGAAACCCTGATCGTCGCAGGTCTGAACCCGTAACGTCAGCGTCCGGCGGTCCAAGGCGACAAAACTTCTGCGAGACACTGGATGGAGACGTTAAAGAGAAGCTACGCGTAGTCTCTGAGCAGCCAGAGAAGGTCCAAGCCGTTCCCATCCACCAGCGCCCCGACCTGCTCGTTCCCTGCGCAGACCTCGTCAACTGTGAGTGGCAAAGGAGCCAGGCCGCCCGGGTTCACTCTCTCCAGAAATCCTGCTCGGAGTTTCCCGTCAACCTGGTCCTCCTGCGGGGCCGCGGGGAGACGGAGAGGCTACTCGGCCACGCCAGGCTGTCCCGGGTGGTGGGTCACAGCGGCAGCCTTTTTGTCGAGTCAGTAGTTGTGTCCAAGGCAGAGCGAGGTAAGGGCTACGGCCGCACTCTGATGGAGAAGACCGAACGTTACGCCAGAAGTCGAGGGTTCAAGCGTCTCTGTCTGACCACCCACGATAAGCAGCACTTCTACGCCCACCTTGGCTATGTGCTGTCGACACCAGTGCAGAACGCGGGGGCCATGACGACATTCATTCCCATGGAGACGCTTCTGAGGTTCTCCCGAATGCCAAGAGCGGACACGAGCATGCAGACGCAAACAAAGACGCACGCTCAAGGGGACAGAGACTCAGGAGGTGGTTGTGCTGTAGGGTCACCTCCATCCTTTAGTTTACCTCCTTCTCCTCCTTCATCCATCCCTACTCCTCCTCTGCCACCACCTCCTCCCACTATCCCTTGTCCTCCCCCTCCTCCTCCTCCACAGTCTACAGGGCAGTGTGTAGTTCAGACTCTGACGGAAACTCCATACAGAGATGCCAAAGGACTTCCCATCTACTGGATGCACAAGGACATTTGATGATCGCTGTCAAATACACACCAAAAGACAGAAATAAGCACAAACTTATAAAACACACACACACACACATACACACACACACACACATATTGGCCTGAGTCGGAAGAAGTGTGACATAGAAAGAACCGTGCTAGCAAACCAAAGAAGTAAACACTCACACTCAACACTTTTGCTTTTTCCACGTCACAGTTTGCAGAAGTATTTCCCAACACCTGTGAACAGACGCTGTGTGTGAACCCAGCTGCATGTGTACCTGTACGTCTGCATCGCTGCACTGAGTAAAAGAGAAATGATGATGACCTCTACGTACATAAGGACCGGACAATAAACGTTGTATAACCGTTAATGCTTCAGTTTCATTCAAAAATGTACTTTTTATTTTTTTAAATTGAAGTGACTGATGTTTGAGCCTAACTGTGCACAGTGTAGCCTGTATGATACACAGACGGGATCTGCAGCAGCAGAATTAAACTCATTGGTTCAGTTTGCTGTGTTTACTTGAAAAGAGCTTTAATAATTGTAATTGTTACAACCAGTACAGCTGAGCATAGCATAAACGTGACTCCTCTGCTCCTAGCTCCCAAAGAAGGACCGTGCCACAGCAGAATTTACAGCCCAGAGTGTTTTATGTGGTTTTTCTGACAGTTAAGCGAATTAACTGCAGGCAGGAGCGCACACTCACTGCAGATTATGGCCCGGGTCTTATCGTAATAAAAAATAAATATTTTCCTTGTTGTTTTTTTATGTGTTTTGTAATCCGGGTTTTGAGGTTTGATCGAAACAAGCATAAATTAAAGATCATGACTATTTCCACTATTGCTGTGAGACTGCTTGACTTTTATATAAATGCGTTTTGGCCCCCAAATGTCGAGAAAAGGTGGCGCTGTCGCCGCTTCATGCGCAAAAGCGCAGCGCGGTGGTCATATTAAAAGCGCTTTGAGTGCTCCGGTGAGTAGAAAAGCGCAATATAAGAATCAGTCCAATTACCGTTTACCCTTAAACATCACTGGGACCACACAGCTCCAGTGATGGGGCACGCCTATCACTGCTCGGCACCGAGTGCGCGCGGAGAATCCAGGTTACCGCTGGGGAGAGAAAAAAAAATCCCTCATCTAAGCAGAATCTAATCTGAGCTCTGATCGGATGAGAGGGTGACTCACACCTCTCACCTCAGTGAAATATCAGTCTATCCCGGACTGCCTGAATGGCGGCATCAGTCTACTCTTTAAGGGAAGGGGGCGGGGCTTGATGCGCGACAGGTGCGAGGCTGCAGTTTCATCTTTGCAGCTCTTAGCCCGAAGATGCACACCGTCCACCTCCACCTGTCCATGTCTCAACTCCAATCGCTCAGCTGGAGTTCTTCAGCCGTAAGCACGGATCAGTGGCTCTGCTTTCAGCAGCCGCTGCAGGAACTAGAAGCTCCACATCGGCTTTGACTGCTTTCCCTGCAGCGGATTCACCATCAGCGCCAGCTCCTCTCCTCCTGTTTGCTCACATTCAGAAAGGTTTGAAAAGAGCAAAACTAAAAATCCGCTTTTCTGCG
Organism: Etia nguti; assembly: GCA_015106755.1. NCBI lineage: Eukaryota > Metazoa > Chordata > Actinopteri > Cichliformes > Cichlidae > Etia > Etia nguti. The sequence goes on along the minus strand of VUQG01021022.1, from coordinate 14,606 downwards.
TTTGTTGAGCTGCTTTGATGTAGAATTTCTCGCTAAATAATGCGAATCACAGTCATTGTTGCACTAAGTGATAAATACTTCATATCGTCTGCAGTGACAGCTCGGACCAGTGCAAATATAACCAATATCAACCACTTAAGTAACTTGTTGCCCATCAGTCTCCCATAATCTGTCTGCTGCTGTTATTTTCATCACGTTATTTGTTATTTGGTTCATTGAAATGTTAAAGATTTCTTACAGTGGGTGAAAAATGATTGGAATAAAGAGACTTTCTTATCATTATAGCTTTGACTGGTCTTTATTTTTGCATTTCTTATCATGTTTTTCTGTCAGATAAAAGCCTGTACTTGTATATACCAAGTTAATTAACTAAATGCATAAAAGTTCCTCAGGACGATTTCTTTCTCCTGCCAGGAAGGACACATCTGTGTGTGAGCAGCCATGGAGCTGTCTCTCCTCCTCCTCGTCTTCCTCATCTCTTCCCTCCGTTGCACCTCGCTGCCGCAGAATTCCCCCCGGGCGGATGCCTTCATCGGCACCTCGCTGCAAGCTGTGGCTGCAGCTCATCCCATCCTGCAGAACCAGCCTTTCATCCTGGTGTGGAACATGCCCACGGCAAACTGTCCGCAGCGGTACAACATCCACCTGGACCTGGGAGACTTTCATATTGTGGAGAACAAGAAAGAGCGCTTCCAGGGACAGGTGATCATCTCTCATCCATGTACTAAAGTGATTTTGCAGTTCTCTTTATTTTACTGATATTCTACTTTAAATCCATAGAAAGAGGGCTGGTGAGGGCACTGTAACAGCAGCAAGGATTAAATGTGCAATAAATCCAAAACAAGTGAAAAAGAGGGGAAAATGTTTGATTTTTCAGGAAATGACCATCTTCTACCGCGACCACTTGGGAAAATATCCATACCTCTCCCGAAATGGCAAAAAAGTGAATGGAGGACTCCCTCAGCTTGGCGACCTCACCGCTCACCTCTCCCTCGCGGTGACGCAGCTGTCTGACCTCCTGCGACCAGATTTCAGTGGCCTAGCTGTCATCGACTGGGAGGAATGGCGACCGTTGTGGGAGACGAACTTTGGATCTAAGATGGAGTACCGGAGGTTGTCCAAACTGCTGGTGAAACAGGAGCAACCAGATCTTTCAGAGCAGGCAGTGACGTCGCTGGCGAGGCAGATGTTTGAGGAGAGTGCTCGGAAGTTCATGGAGGAGACGCTCCAGGCTGCAGTCGGAGAACGCCCCAAAGGCTTCTGGGGGTTTTATGGTTTTCCCGCCTGCTTTAACAAGCACAAGAGAAAGACAGGTTGATCTAAAACTAATGTTGAACCTGTTGGTTTTCTAGCAATCTGAACATTAATGACAACTCCTTTTGTACCGATGATACAGGCTGATCTCTGTTTTTCTGTGTGATCAGATAAAACCTACACAGGACACTGCCTCAGGGGGACCAGGCAGCAGAATGATGAGCTGTCCTGGCTTTGGGCTAAGTCCTCCGCTCTCTACCCCAGCATCTACCTGCCACAGAAACTGGCAGGGTCCACAGATGCAGCTCTAATGGTCAGGTACAAGAACATCAGCAAACCCAGAAATGCATTCACTTACACTCTGCTGCCTCAGGCACTCAAATATCCAGTCATGACAAGGGTGTAACCAGTCCTGCCATTTAGCTTTTGTTAGCCATGATGGCCAGACAGGTGGTTACGCTTACTCACGGGCAGCTCTGTCTTCTTTAACCAGACACAGACTGCTGGAGGCTTTAAGGGTGGCGTCACGTTGGCGATATCACAACAACACCGACCACGCCACACCCGTCCTTGCCTATGCCAGGCTAGCATTCACACACTCACTCAAGTTTCTCAGTAAGGTAGGACTTTTTTAGCATACATCACATAACGTTAAGACTTTAAACATGTGGCATGACAAACTGTGTGTGTGTGTGTGTGCAGATGGACCTGGAGCACACACTTGGGGAGAGTGCATCACTGGGGGCAGCTGGAGTTGTGCTGTGGGGAGAGCTGAAATTCGCCAAAAACAAGGTTTGCATGTGAGAAAAAGTTATCAGTTTGTGTGTGTGTGTGTGTGTGTGTGTGTGTGTGTGTGTGCCTCTGTGTGACCATGTTGATCTTCCCAAACCATCCAGAAACAGTGCATTCTCCTCAGAGACTACGTCCACAATGTCTTGGGTCCCTTCGTTCGATCTCTGAGGTCTGACGCAGAGCGCTGCAGCCTCCAGCTTTGCCACGGCAATGGACGCTGCACCAGGAGACACCTGGGCTCTGGCCACCGGCTCGCTGACGCTTCCAAACATTTCCACAAACACTTCATGTGTCATTGCTACCCAGGCTGGACGGGGCAGGGGTGCCAAGACAGGAAGAGTGAGAGCAGAGAGGAGGACGATTGACCTGAGCTTTTTTGTTACAGTGCTGTCAGTTTATGAGTTCATGGGGATACTAATACTACTAATGGAAATGACAGTTTTGAGCAGGGTGGTCCAAGTTCATTTTTGTTTCATTAGTCTAAAGGGTTTGGTTTTTTTAAAATTTATTTTTAAATCTTCTTTGAGCGCTGTGACGGCTCTTTTTTTAGTCTAATCTGCCCTTTCTGTTTTCCAGTGTAACCAATAGTTAACACCTTGCTGTAAATCCTTTGCATTCCTATTTATGGAGTCATCTCTTGATTGTAAACTTTAACAATGATACACCTACCTCCTCGAGAGTGTTCATGACTTGGTCAGAGGTTGTGAAGTTGGTATCCATAGAGATAACTCTGCCATCATGCACCTTAATAGTCTGTGGTCTTTGAGGCCGTTTGGTGTTGCTGAGCTGCACTCATTCTTTTTAAGAGTGAACAGACTGTAGATTTGGCCTTTCTGAAAGTTTTTGCCATCTCTCTGATAGGTTTATTTTTTCAGCCTAATGGTGGTCTCTGGCACAGATGGACTGAAATCATCTCTTTGGGTCTCATATTTAAAATTACTGTGAAAAGTTTTTAAATACAAATTCACCTAGCCATCAAACTGCTTGTCACTCAATTGTCTAATTAGTTTTAGGGGGGGCACTTTGTTTAAAAATCGCTGTAATTTCTAAACCCACCTTGTTAAAACTCTTGAAATAAAGCTTTAAGACTTCACTTCAGTCACATCTTGATTGTTTATTTGACATCCTGAGTGGTGGTGTATGGAGACACAACTACAAAGGTTGTGTGTTTGTCCAACAAATCATTTACTTAAGTGTAAATTGAACTTACAGTCCCTACAATTGAACAAATTGTTATTGGTATAGTAATGTACTCTTTGTATTCTTTGGAGATACAGTCCAATGCCATAAATGCTAATACCTATAAAGAAAAAATATGAACAACAAACTACGTTTTTATGACATAATATAGTAGTTTTTCGAGTAAATCATTATCAGTATTTTTATAACTATTTCAGTTATTTAGACTTTTTGGCTGTTTCTGTGGCCGAGTTAAGATTTAGTTATCTTGTCATAAATGAAAGGAAGAAAAGAAACTGTGTTTGGCTACACTGACGGGACCTGTAGTTAAATTTGACTTTAATGGACATTACATAGAAGGACTAAAGTGTAATGACAACCAAACAACGGGATCATTTTGTTTCACTGTTTTACTGTTGCAAGATTTTTTTTTTTTTTAACCAATAGTAAAATAGTGTCTTGTTACCATGGAAGAAAAGACAAATTTAAAACTTGACATGTTTACATAAAAATAGTCTGAAAAATCCCATCAAACATCATCATGAACGACAGAAAACTGTAAATAAACGACTTGGTGGAAACACTTTTGAGGCGTAACTAGACATTTACCCAGTCACTCTATCAAATACATACATAGTTGATGAAATCAGAAGTCCATTCATTTTTCTGGCCATCCACAACATTTGTACTTTATGTGTTTCCTGTGATGACCACAGCGAGTCACCCAAAAAGACTGACAGCACAGTATAAAAACAGCTGGTACATTTTTAGACACAGTGACAATGACATAATGGTCTGACATTATTTCAAGCAATGTGAGATCAATCACTTCCCTTCTGCCACACTGCCACCAGAGCCACCATTAAACAAAAGCTTTATTTAAAAGTCCTTCTCAAATAATCCTAGTAAACCTAGAAGTTGGTTTTCAGAAAACTCCAATCTCATATTTCTACGGTAATAATCTGAAAACGCTGTCGGTGTTTCGCATATCTTCCTCACGTCCCTCCTGTCACTCTCTTGGCTGTCAGATTGTGCCTCAGTGCCTGCAGCTCTTGGATCAGCAGTGACAGCTCTGTGGCTGCAGCCTCTTTTTCTCTCACGGCCTCCGTCAGCATCCGTATTGCGCCGCCCTGCTGGACTGGAAGGGGAGCAGACAACAATAAATGTTTGCTTTGGTTTGCACATTTCTTTTATTTGTTTGTTTTTTCATCTCACCTAAGAAGTAAAAGATGAGTAACACTGTGAGCAGAAGCAAAGTGATAATAGCGCAGCCCATGGCATAGGCCCGGAATGAACTTGGCGTCAGCATGTCTTGCAGTCGGCTCTGCCAGGATTTGCTGCCTGGGTGGCCTCTTTGATTGGCAGCTGTCATGTCGCAGGTGTAAATGTTCCCATTTGGCGAAGGTGTGTACGCCGGACGAGGAGGCCTCATTCCTGAAATCGCATTTAGTCAGAGTCAGTGTGAGTGTTTGTATGCGTCTCCGGAATGTGGATGGTGTGTTTGGGGCGATTTTACCTTTGTGGCCGTGCTCGGGGTGTGTTCGGTGGAGGTCGTTGATGGAGTCGACAGAATGCAGCTCGATCTCGGTGAGATCTCTGTCGCTGACCCTGTAGAACTGAGGAGTGGTCTGGGTGGAAGAGGGCCTCGACATGTCTCCTTGTGTTGAGAGAAAAATGAGGAGGAAAATATGCTCACTGTTTGCTCCAAAAGGCTCTCAAGTAATGAGCAACTCCTTTGTTGATAATTTAAATAAGAGGTGCTGCAATCCTGGAATAGCTCTGAAATGCAAAGAGAGGCCGTGGATTTTAAAGTTCCATAATAATGATACATTTGAAGCTTGGGTCTGTAAAGATTATGTTTATATACCAGAGCTCTGTAACTGTGGAACCAGCTCAGACCTTAACTCAGTCATCAACTTTCGACTATTCTCTCCCTTAGTTTGTGTTTGGTTCTCATCTCTCCCTAAGATGGCTTTACCGAAGGTCTCTTCCTGTTAAGACGTAGATCTTCCTTCCTACTGTCACCAAGTGCGTGGTCACAGGGGATTATCTGATGTTTGAGGTTTCCTTTCTAATATTGGCTTTCTTCTTGAAGTGAATGCTGCTGCGAGTTGGTGGCATATAGGTAAATTTGAACTAAACTGATCTCAGTCACTGCCTTTGTAAAGTGGATCACAGATGCAAGAAAAAGGATTTTCATAAATATGACCAAAAAACAACATAAGATTTTTCACACAAGTCCTTAAAGTAGTAAAGTAGAACCAGATTAAGTTAATGAAGTACTAGATTCAGACTGGGTTATTTATCAGTGAAAATGTGCCAGTATTACACAACTTTCAGTGAAGATTTTTAAGCCTTTGCTTTCAGTATCTGTTATTCGCTTTATCCTCACCATCCTGGAGGAATTTCATCCCATACAGAAAAGCTTTAGGAAGTTAGTGGGTTTCCTCAGATGGTCACTTCAGGAACATTTCTACTGGATTAGGGTCAGGTCAGAACTTTGACTGCTCAAACCCCCAAAACTCATAACCCAAAGCTAGTTAAACTCCAGGGATATCACTCTGTCCAGGTCTTCTTATGTAACTGCATGTCACCCGGTGTCTCCTCCACACTCTGGAGACTGTGCTGTGAGATCCAGCAAACCTTCTTGTGATGGCATTTATGGAGGTGCCATCCTGGAGGAGCTAGATTACCTATGTAGTCACAAGAACACTAAGGAAAAAGGAATCTAGAAAAAAATCTTCCAGGAGGGATAAGGACATTATACCATCTGCAAAATGATTCCTTTTTTGGTGGTTGTCTTGTTTTTGCCTCTCTGGTGAATCTGTTGTCACTTTCATTTCAGTGAAAGCATTTGAAATGGATTCATAATGGTTTATACTTTCTAAATGAACACACTGACATCCCTGAGGCTGAACTGACTTTGTGTTATAATTGCTTACAGGGCTTCCTTCATTTTTTTTATTTATAAATTTTTTATTTATTTTTGAGCAGTACATTTATTTTGATTTATTTTTTGAATCATATTACATGCTGAGGGTTGTTGTCTTGCTCTATAACCCACTTTCTCCTGAGATTCAGTTCACGGGCATGTGTCCAAACTTTTCCTTTAGAATCCACTGCTATAATTTACAGGCCAAACATGGACACCAACATCACCCTGTTTCATGCTGTAGATAGGAGAATAATGTGTCTACCTTTACTCAAACACAACATTTGTTCCACAGAGGTTGTTAGAGAAGCCTTCAGTGGCTTAGATGCTATATCCTAGTTTGCTTTGTGGCTTCCCAGACTTTCACATGACTGGTTCTCCTGGTTTCTCTTATGCTGTGGGAATTCCCAGTCTTTTTGGAGCCTGGTTAAATGGAGTGTAGGACACAGATACTAAATAAGTAAACACAGATTAGCTCTTTTTCAGGGAAGGAGTTTGTAACATATTCTGCTGATGGAATAAAGCAGCAGGTGACAGATCGGGGTATGAGGGTTGCCTATTTGAAGAGAAAACACACGGTTCATATGGGCAGCTGATTAATCAGAGCTATTATTAAAGCTGGCTGCCTAACCGATAAAGGCACAGTGCTGCTTAAGTTTCAGTCAAGGGCCAAAGGAGGTTTCTATCTAGGGGCTAACATAATTATGAGTGGGATACATGATTTAGCCCACTGAACCCACCTACCTAATGTAAACTCATGGACCTGAGCAGATTTCTTTTACTGGATAAAAGTACAAAAAAGTAACATTTTCTTCTCACCTACCTCGTGTCACCATGAACAAACGCTGTGTTAGATTTTGTGTCTGCTCGTCTCTTCTCGTCAGTCACTCTTCTTGCTCACACAGTTCTCACACATCCAGACACCCGATGGACAAAACATACGGCTGCACCCAGTGGCGCAGCAGTTAAATCAATTCGATCTCCCGATGGGTCTTTCAGGAGCCACACTGTGACAAAATAAATCCAAATAAACTCCAGTTTAATCCCAACAGTGAAATCTTAATATTTTAAAGCCAAAGGGAAAGCGTAGATTTTTCCCAAGGGTCCTACTGCTCCTGAGTGTCACCGAGCAACTGCAGGATGCCCCAGAGCCACCCCTCCTACTACTAACTATGTTTGTGTGTCTGATTTAGCCCACCCTAGTTTTTTTCGACCCTGCTCCAAGCATGCTCGTGCACAGGCTCCAGCTTTCCAGGCCCTAAAGGCCTAAAATAGCAGAAGGGACACGGGGTTATTATTAGCTGCTCAGGCTAAAGGATGACTCAAAGATCTGGGTGGAGGGCATGATGGGGGTACAGAGGGATAAACACACTCATAAATACTCACAAGGACAAATATCACAGTCAGGCAGCTTCAGCTGGCCAAAAACTCCTCTGAAGTGTGAGAATCAAGAGAGGATGCTGTAGTATCTACACAGAGGCTGGAGTAACTGTGTGTCATGCTGATAAAGGATGTTAGGGTCATCATGAAAAATCATCAAAATGTGCTTTGAAAACAATGAAAGCCATGGCTCAGTGCGGCCCATTTAATGTCCTCTCTGATGTTTCTTTCATTCTTGATCGTTGAACGAGAGCAAAAAGTCTGCATAGTCTTCAAATCCAGTGCTTTTTAGATACGTATAGACAGATTATAAAATGATGCACAACTTTTCAAATGACCGTATCTCTTTTAGTAATATTGGTAGGTGCACTGCTTCAAAAGCCCTCACCCTCTTGGGCCTCTGGTTTCCATCCTGGTAAGTCTGTTCAGTGATCCATACTTGGTTTTATTGGAGGAATTAGCACCCAGCGTGTGAATGCGTGTGAATTAAAAAAGCTGTATGGTTTGGAGGCAATGGCATTGACAAAAAGAGAGGAGGTGGATTTGAAGATGTTAAGATTTTAATTGGGAGTGACCAGGATGGACAATAAGTGAGCCCATCAAACGGAGATGTTAGGGTGAGGAGTTTGGAGACAAAGTCAGAGGCATGCCTGAAATGGTTTGGCAGAGGAGGGGTAGTGGATATATGGAGCTGATAGGCAGGAGAAAAAGAGGAAGACCTCAGAAGATTGATGGATGTGTTGAGGGAAGAAATGCAGAAGGTGTGGAAGAGAAGAATGCCAAGGATATGGTGAGATGGAGGAAGATGATCTGGTGTGGCATTAGCTCAAAGAAGAAGACGCAGCTGAGATTAAAACACACCTAGCAGAACTAGCCATAAATGTAGCATTAAAGTCGTATTTGAATCGCCACAATCTGCAGATTTTTCAGGCTCTTCTTTGCTAGCTATGCTGAAAGATTTTTGGTATGGTATA
>VUQG01021020.1:31823-45748 GCA_015106755.1 Etia nguti | reverse complement strand
GTTTATATTATGCTAACATAGCTGTGTCACTAGTGATCACGTAGCACATCATTATATACCAGCTAGTCTAACTTCAGTAACCCTACAAACGTCACTGCTGTTTAGTTTTCTGTCTTCATTTATGTTGGAAGTGATAGCAGAGCTGTACGTTTTAATTTGTTTCAGAAATCTCTCAGTCAAAACTTGGTATATCATGTTTAGGTGGAAACTAGCGAGCTAACTTCCTGCTAACTTCTAACTCCGTAAAATTTCATAAATCCTGTTTTCATGGATGCCTGGATGTTAAACTTAATTGTTACACCTGGTAGAGCAGCCACACTGATCATTTTATTAAAGATGAAAGAATTTAGACAGTTTCTCAACTCTCGGTAATGCTGCAGTGATCGTTTGACTTAGGGACCTGCAGTGGAGTTTGGGCCCAGACATGGCTAATGACGTCAGACTTAAAGACCGGATAGGCTTGTGTGATTGGGACCTTGTTCACATTACTCTACATTGTCACATGTACAAAATGGCCGACAAGAACCAAAGGTGGCAGCTAGTACAGCAATCTGAAACTAGAGGTTCAGTTCACTAAAGGATGTAAAATAAAAACCCTGCTATTTGAGAAGCTTGAATAATTGAACACTTTTACTTTTTCAAAATGAAAAAACAAAAACAAATACTTGCTGGCCCTTAACTTACTCAAACAACGACCTGGTACTACTAAACTAAGTGAAACCCCTCTGTAATGGTAGCTTCCTATGTCTCTGTAGCGGTGGATTTGTTGTTTGATGGATTGGTTGTGAAATCGAGGAAGAAGCCCTTTCTGCTTGATTGTAATTTAGCGACCCTGTTGATGTTCCGCAATGGTGCTCAAACACTTCATGGAGTTAATGGAAATATCTAAATATAGTGTTGGCTGACATTTTATCCAGATCTGAGATTGCATCACCAGTATATGATTTCGAAGTTGTGTTCCAATGGATTTTTAGTTTACAGGAATCTTTGAGACTTTTTGGAAAATATATTTTTTGCTTTCCTGTTAGAGAAGAAGGCAGAGATGAGAAGCTAGCTAGTTATGTGTGATGCTAGCTAGCAGTCTGCACCCAGCTAGCCAAGCTCAGTAAAAACATAAGATAACTTTTACAAACTGTTGTTTCCAGCATGATAAAACATGTTGACTACTGAGCTTTAGATGTGGCCGTAGGCAGATTTTATAACCTCTGTACAGAGCCAAGACTGCTAGTCACGCTAGCATTAGCCTCATATTTAACGTACAGATCCTGTAAGAGTGTTACATTTCTTGACAAGAAAGCAAAAAAGGACCGTTTCCCAAAATCTCCCACCATTTCTCCCCACTCATGATGTTCTTCCACCACCCCTGAAAAAAAAAAACCCAAACGTGTTACTCTACGTGCATTTCTTTTTAAAACATAGCTTCAATTTTATACACAAGGCTCACAATTTTCACTTAAGGCGAGTGAAGCTCATTCGACTTCTTGTTGACACAGACAACTGAGCTCACGTTTCAAGTCATTTGTTCAAATTCCATATTTAAAATTTTTTTAATAAAAGTTTCGAGAGTGCTTTTGTTGCTTTCAACGAGGGAACAGTGGTCAGAATCCGAACACGACAGCTCCAACCCATCGACAACAAATCAGGCTGATTTTTAAAAATGTGCAAGCAGAGAGCTCAGAAATTATTTAGTAAAAGGAAAACATTCAAAGACAAATTCACCAACAGAGAAAATAAGACCGAAATGGTAGAAAGCTTGGGGTTCGACACACTTTTAAGTGAGTCTATTTGACAATCTTCCTCTTCTTCCTTAAAGTCTTGAGACACCTACAGCTGGTTCAAGAGCACATTCATGTTTTTTAATTGGTGTGGTCTTGTTGGTACGACACACGAGGCTGGGGGAGTTAGTTAGATGTTCTTAAACCTTACTGGAAAGCACTGCGTGATGTGACTGTGCTCCCAAACTACCGTAATCCAGTCAGAGCTGATGGAAATTCACATGCGTGCTTTTCAGAAGGGGAGTGAAGGAGGAAGAGGAGGCAGCTTCTCTTAGCTAAAGAGCTGTCGTCTGTCCGCTCGGGAGTGCAAAACAAGTTCTTCATTGAATCAACAGTAATAAAACAGCATTAAAATGACATCAAGTAATCAACTCTACAAGAGAGGCTTGTACAGCCTTCCTGATAAACATTCCTCTGTCCTTTCAGCAAACCCTCGCCCCTGCTCTGCTCGTCTTGCCTTTCAGCGACTTCTCGTTTCTCTCCTGACTTTTTTCTGAGCTCCTGTGGAGGCGGGATTGGGGTTGCATCAGGGGTCTGTGGGTCGGGACACGGTAGCGATGCCACGTCATGCCCCGCTAAGGTGTTTCCGGGGGGTGGAGGGCAGGGTGTCAGCTTATCCAGACTGGACTGCACAGGTTGAGAAAACTCCTGGATCAAGTTTGATGGGACCCAGGGAGGTTCCCGTCCATCCCTGATGATCATTGAGGAAGTCAGAGGGTGGCGCTCCCCGCCCACCTCAGAATCGAGGACGGGGCGGGCACCACAGCTTATCAGGCCTGGAGGATGGGGAAGGTGGGTGGGGCTGAAGGTTTTGGGACTCTAAAGGAAGGGATCCATCCAAGAGACTCACTGGAAACATACTGTAGCCGTCTTGTGGTTTCACATCACGCTGGTCTTTCTCTGGGGTTTGAACACCAATAACAAAACAACCGCAGGAGTCCACAGTCTTCGACACTTGGCCTGTCCCAACAGCTCTCATTCTAACAACCGAGCAGCAGTAAGGTGGAGACGAACGTGACCCACTGGGGCACATAAACTCTCCAGTCCCGGCTCCTGCAGAGTTGTTCACATCCGCAAAACAGGACGTAACTTTTCTCCATCTCCTCAACCCCCACTGCGTTGGTAAGGGAAGGAGTAAAGGGGACAGAAGGGGGGGAGAGGGGGATCTCAGGGAGAGAGGTGTGCAAAGAAAGGTTTGGGGGGGAGGAGTGTCACAAGGCCACAGCGGTACATGGGTGTTTGAGCTTGCAGGGCAGCACTCCTCTGTTAAGCTGGTAAAACTCCACCAGGTGGATCAGGTCAGTGAACTTGGTGGCGCCGTCGTCGAGGCTGAAGAATACCTGACCGTCCTCCTCACACTTTAGAGCAGAATCAGATGGAGGAGAGGAGATAATTTAGGCACCACATGACAAAGACTTATCTCTATGAGGTGACGACAAAACATGGGACATCTGACAGGAGTGCAAACAGCCGATAACATCCAGGTCTACATCGCCAGGTCACTGTACTTCATTTATAAGATAAGCAAATGATTTAATATCAGACACACTAATGAAGCCATTTAGGATTAGGATTGGGACACTATCACTTCTCAGACCTGGAGATGAAATTAATATTTTCAGCACAGTCTGTGGAGTGATCCAACTGGGTGCTTTTTGCATTCCTTATAAACTACAAACCAACTAATTTTGTACTAGCTTAGTTTGTCTATCAGTCACTTTGATCCACACTAAAATATCAGGGATGGATGAAGATGAATGACTTTCATCATCTGGGCATTTTTTAACATTTATACTTTTGACTGAACAGACAGAACCTCCAGTGGAGGATTATGGCCATATCCTATCAGGTCAATGTAATCAATTTGAAATACGTATATATACCTTTTTTTTCAGATAAAGTTAAAACATTTTCTCCATGCAACTACATCTTTGTCAATAACTGAATGATCTGTTCCCTCTGAGCTGTTTCGAGCTGATTTCTGTCCTGCAGCAAAATGAATCTAAGCAGACGGCTGCCTGGGAAGAAGCAAAGAACACATTTTAAAATCTTAAAAAAGCACAGCGTACTTTGGAAACGGGTTGGTGGTGATGTTAAATGAGTGTAGCAGGCTCGCTGGACAGAGTCTACCGTAGGGTTTTTTTACACTATAGAATTAAGCTGCATCGCAGACTATTTTTAAAGATGGACCTGCTTGCGGGGACAAATATACTCCTTTGCCGGTGAGGCCAGCAAGCCACAGCAGCTGGTTTTTGAGCCTGTGACTGCAGTTTAGCAGTCAGACTATAACAAGAAGTCAAATTTGTGTAATTTTCACACCGTTTCTCATTTCAGTGCATCTTAACAGAGGCGGTGACATTTTTCCTGCTTTGTAATCACACTGACCGGTAGGATCTGGAAGTGCTTGATCTTCTGGTGGTGGCACAAGGTGAGCACGAATGCCTTGGGATTACTCTGACTGTCCCGCAACAGGAATAACCTGAAAGAAAAAGATGACATCATGAGAACTAGTTCAACCACCTTACAAAAAGGACTGAAATAGCTACCATGAATTTCCATATGCTTGATAATACACACCGTGAATATACTGCTCAAAAAAATTAAAGGAACACTTTGAAAACACATCATATCTAAATTGGAAAAAATCGTGTTGGATATTATGCCAATATGGATTGGGTAATGTGTTAGGATGAAAGGATGCCACATCGTTTGATGAAAATGATCAACCTACAGAGAACTGAATTCAAAGATATCCTGAAAATGTAAAAAATGATGCAGCAGGTTAGTCCATTTTGTAAAAATTTTATTGCAGCAACTCAAAATAGTGCTCAGTAGTTTGTTTGGCCCCCATGTGCTTGTATGCAGGCCTGGCATGATCAGTGCATGCTTCTAATGCAACAATGGATGGTGTACTGGGGCATCTCCTCCCAGATCTGGACCAGGGCATGACTGAGCTCCTGGACCGTGTGAGGTGCAACCTGATTGCTCAGATGGACCGAAACATAAAACATAATGTGGGGTGTTCTGTTGAATTTAGGGCAGGCCAGCGGGGCCAGTCAGTGGTATCAATTTCTTCATCTGAATTATGTTACAGGGAGCATTACGTTCTCCACGGCTTTCATGTCTGTAATGCGCGCTCAGGGTGAACCTGCTCACATCTGTGAAAAGCACAGAGTGCCACTGATCGACCTGCCAATTCTGGTATTCTATGGCAAAAGCAATGTGGCTCCAATGTGCTGGGCAGTGAGCACAGGGTCCACTAGGGGATGTCAGGCCCTCAGGCCACCATCATGAAGTCCGTTTCTGATTGTTTGGTCAGAGACATTCACACCAGTGCTCACCCTGTTCCTCCTTGCACAAAGGAGCAGATATTGCTCCTGCTGATGGGTTAAAGACCTTCTACAGCCCTGTTCAGCTCTCCTAGAGTAACTGCTTGTCTCCTGGAATCTCCTCCATGCTCCTGAGACTGTGCTAGGAAACACAGCAAAACCTCTGGTAATGGCACATATTGATGTGGCATCTTGACTGGTTTGTACTACCTGTCCAACCTCTGTAGGGTCCACCAGCTACCAGTAGTGATACAGACCCAAGCTAAGTGCAAAACTAGTGAAATAAACAAAAAAGGATGAGGAGGGAAAGATGTCAGTGGCCTCCTCCTGTGAAACCATTCCTGTTTTGGGGTTTGTCTCATTGTTGCTCCTCTAGTGCACCTGTTGTTAATTTCATCAACACCAAAGCAGCTGAAACTGATTAAAACCCCCTCTGCTACTAAACTGACCACATCAATATCCCAGAGGTTTAACTGACTTGATGCTATACTCTGATTAAAAAGTGCTCCAGTAATTTTCTGAGGCGTGTTCTTTTGCAGTTTCTGGAAAGCATAAGAACTTGGTTTGTGTGTGTGAGAAATGCTGAACTTTGTTGCTTTAACAAACCAAAGCGCAATCATCCTGACAGCACTTGGACTACTTTGACAAAGTTATCTTCCTTTAATCCTTTTTCTCCTCCCAGAGCCTTCACGCGAGGAGCACTCTCCGTTCGACAATGTTTAACTCACCCATCGACTTGGCCTTGTTGCATCATCATTTTGTGGGCTTCCTCTCTCATGATACGACCATGAAACCACACCTGTGTCCTGTGAATCACTGAAAAACATGGGAATTTTTTTTCACACACACATATTTATATTCTACATATTTGTAAATGTATTTATACTGCTCATGGTGTTATTGCTAGGCCAGTGTCACATGAGAGTACCTGTGCTCAGAGAAGATGGATGCAGGGGACTGGGACTGCCCAAGACATTCATACGCTGGCTCCTTTTCTATAAAGACCACATTTATCGTTAGATATCATCATGTAAAACAAAATTCCTAAAGTCCCTAAGCCACGCCCATCACTTGTGTAGCCCTCATGGCAAAGTAAACTATGTTTAAACATCACTTTGGACTAAAACAAACACAGGAATGTTTTACTGTGAATCACTCTCTTCAATTCCTTTTAGTCCAATAACAAACACTCTACTGAAGGACGCACAGCTTTGGTAAACTGCAACCGCTACACAATTTAATTCACAAAGAAAAGGCAGCGTTGCAGGGAATGTAGGGCTTCAGTGCATGCCATCCATGAAAGTAGTCAATTTTTAAATATACTGAGAAACTCCTGCACTTTCTGTGGTAATCACACAAAGCAGCTGAAGCCTGAATACGTCTGCGCTTCTAGTCAGATATCCTCTAACCCCACCCTGCACATCAGAATCCAAGCTCCCTCTGCTTACCCTCCAGGTGTGCCCTTCTTCCAGGGCGGCGCTCTGGGCCTCGATGGGGTTGTCGATGACGCGACCGGTCCGCCCGGAGAAGTCCATGGCAACCAGGGAGTTCTCAGATACGCTTCGCTGTTTGGAGGGCAGCAGGGTGGGTGGAGGGTGATGGTGGTTGGGTGGGGGTTAGAGGGAGGGGGCATACAAGAAAAAGGGTGGAGGGGTGGTAGACAAGGGTCAAGGGTCAAACAAGCCAGACACACTCACTGGAGCATGACAAATCCTGTCTGCACACAGACCCACTTTAGTCAATCCACAAATGCCCCTTTTGAGGAAAAGCACAAGCCTCTGCAGGCTATCTAGCTGTGGGACTCAAATTACTCAAGACTTTCTTATGATAAATTACTCTTTAAAAAATAATCCGACATTCATTTTCCTATTTTTAGGAGTCGTTGTTATATTTGAATCCTTCTTTATACTCCTAACACCTTTCAGAAGAAGTTACATTAATTAAAAATTAATGCTCGAAGATCTGCTGTGTTAATTCTGACTCCTTTATTTTTTATCACAGTCTTTCTAACCATTTCCTAACAGCTTTGATAACCATACACCATTACTCTACTGAACAAACGCTGTGGCAAACCCAGCTTTAGCTTCTAAACTGAACGTTCAGTTCAGGAAACATCAGGAAAACTGAGTGGAACTGCTTTTAGTTTGAGCTGCCACTGATCGCCTAACACTTTTAGATAGCAGGGTTTGTGAGTATGTGTGTGAAGTTTTAAATACAGGCTAACTCACTGTAGAAGTGTCTAATCTTCAAAAGGTTAGGGCACAGACTTCAATTGTGGAGAACTGCGACTTAATTCTATTCACAATCTTTCCAAAGGAGCTTATGACACCTTTTTCTACACCTCATGGTGCGAGGGGATTACACATCACACCTGCAAAAAACAATTCTTCTGTTCCCTGTGCATGTGTTGGAACGGTATGTAAATATTCACTTATTAAAAAACAGGATAAGATGTTTTTTATTCGATGTCCTTTTGCTGTAAACTGTCTGCTTACATTAGCAGCAAATGTCAGTAGTAGCGTGGTCATCCGAGTATAAAAATCTATTTCAGTAAAACAAGTTTCTTTCTCTTAAGAAGCTTTGAGCCACAAAGCAAACTCGTCTCAAGTTTACTATCAGCTAATTCATGCATCAATCTGGATTCGTCCCTGCTGTTAGAGCAGAGTTGCAATGAGGCGATGTCACAGAGAGCAGATCCTCACCACGGGCGCAGTAAAAGGCGAGAGGTTAGACTTCCTCTGCTGGGGCACGTTGTAGCTCTGATACAGCACTATCCCGTACTGCGGGGGCAGGAGAGAGGAGACGGCATCAGCTTAACGTCCAAGCACCGACTAATTCATTAATGTTTAACTGCGACGCACAAAAAGTGCAGGGTTTTTACTTTGAACAGCCTGAAGGCGGTCATCCAGCAAGTCCTGCTCTGCTCGTCCTCCGCACACAGCATTTTCAGTTCTTTGCAGTCGCTCCTCACTTTGCTGGGCTGTCGACCAAACAGAGAACGCAGCGGGGAATTAGATTAACGAGATGCACATCGCAAACATGAACAGTAATAAGGCTTCATGTGACCGTGCCAGAGCAGAGTCACAGTGCAGCCACTGTTATGTTCGGCAGGTCTGCGCTCTAATCACAGCAAAGATCTGACTCCTTTGGGAGTTTTAGTGGCAATCTGGAGTCGATTCCAAAGAATTTAGCATTTTTTACATGACCCAATCTTTATTAAATAGTTATACACTGCATGCAGTCAAATAACATGAAAGTAAGTGATACAGTAAGGTTAGGAAAATCTATTTTTATATGACTACAATCCTTGTAGATTGCGACTTTCCAGGCAACTCCCTCCAAAATCACAGCTTAGACTTTTTCCTTTCTCCTTCCACCACTAACAAGGGCATAAGGCACACTGCTCCCTAAATACAACCCCATACTGATAAATTCATTCATGTCACCATGGCAACAAACCCCACCACCCCCTCACCCCACCAAGAAAAATCCTCCACCCAATCCTGCACTGTCACCCCCGCTGACAGCATCTGACTCGCCAGTCGTCTAGTACGTATGTGTGTGTGTGTGTGTGTGTAAAAGAGAGGTGAAGAGGTCAGGTGGGCCAGATTCCCTGTACCATCCCAGCTTATCCCACTGAGCTTATCCCAGATCAGCAGGTACGCCCACCGCAGATACCACCCGGAGTGGGGCACAGTACTGAGGGTGTGTTTAAACCCCTGCTGTGCGGTTTTAAACCCATGTGTCCTCACAGACACGCCCACTACATACAATGTATGCAGAGAAGAACTGACTTTAAATAAAGATTTCAAAACTGTCAGACGCTTCTGCCAGCACAGCTACTTTTATATAGCACACAATTTCAGTTCAGTTCCCACCTCAATCAAAGGAAAAATCTGGGGGTTTTTTACATTGGAAAAAATCAAATGAGACATTTTTTAGCTATTAAAGAACAATAATATTCATCTTTAGCGGGAGCCCTGAAGTTAAAAACTGCACTTCCTGTAATGACCACTAGAGGCTGACTCTAAGACTGAACCAATCCCCACAGACTCCCATGTTAAAAAGCACAACTTTCCAGCAGAAATGAGCATGTTTACAGTCTGTTCAGCCAGTTTGTTCCTCTATAACCACAGAATGAGAGGTGAGATGTTTTGTAACTGACGCACTGACACTTTATTAAAGTTGAAAGTTATGCAGTATTAGCAGATTAGCAGCTATAGCCGCTAGCTGCCTGCTGTGCTACATTTCAGCTAATCTGAATCGCTGCACTTTAACTGTGTTTGTGCTGTTGGTAACTTTTGGAGCATTTTGTGTGTAAATATGAGGCCAATAATAAGGCCTGAAGTGTGACTACTTCTACTAACAAACTATTCGAGAACTCTTTGCTTCAGTGTTGCTGAGTCAAGTTCTACTTCCATGCTATTTAGCAATAATTAGGATGAAATCATAGCTAAATATAGCACATATCTGCTTATGGATGCAGCTTTCTGACCACCCAAACGCAGTCACCTCTGGCTCCACAAAAATAACAACCAGGCGGCCAAAATTCTAAAAATCAGAAGCCTCAAAACATGATTTCACAAACCAGTGGGTGATGTCACTGTGGCTGCATCTTTATTTACAGTCTGTGGTTTGTCTGTGCGTTACCTTGATGCAGAACTGGTAGTCTGTGGGGGAGTTGTGAAGTTTTCGGCCCGTGATGACGGTGAAGACGTTACTGTCCTCCAGGTCTGACAGTACCTGCAGGTGCCGGGGCTCCTGTGGGGGATGTGGGGGTGGCAATATATGATTTAAACTACTGCACAATAAGCGCAAACACACACACACACACACAGACACACACACAAAAAAATACAACTCTGTGGGATTAGGCAGCTGACAAGCCCTAGATCTAGTTTATTTCACACCACTTCCACAATCAATAAAGCAATACTTTCTCACCTTGGATGTTCCTTTAGTGGAGTAATAAAGGCCGGAGCGGCGCAGGAACATGTAGAGCTTTTTCCAGGACTTGCGTCCAGGCTCTTTCACATACAGATAGCCCTGAATCTCTGGACAGCTGCTCGAGTTCAGAAAGTTCTGGAAAACGAACGCACAACAGCATCTATCGGTAATACTGCTGCAGGGCAAGGATATTATAATTAACCAAAACTAAATATGGTTTGTTAACTAAAATAAAAAAAAAATAAAATAAAATTAATTGAAATAATTTGGTGAACCTGGAAAACAAACTAAAATAAATATCCTTAGTTTTAGTGTTTGTTAGCTGGGTAAAAAGTTTTATTACAGCTTGCCTGATGAGGCATTGATGGATTGTTGAAAGTCTGGATGTCTACAAGTCTCTGTGAGTCAACCGCTCTCAACACGTTCTGTGTTTTTACTGCAATAACTGTGATGATTTTCCTAAAATCTCACCTGTGACCTTAAAACTCAAACTGAAGCTAAGAGAAAACAAAACTGAACAAACATTTTCAAATATTAAAAACTGAACTAAATTAAAAACAATAAGCCAAAATGAAATACAAATTAAAACCATTTAGAAAATATATAACCATAATAACACTGCTGCAGGGGAAGTGAATACAGCACAAATGTTTGGGCATCTGCTTTTAAAATAGATCATATCTGAATTAAAAATGAATATCGTAGGGAAATAATGAGGCAGCCTATTTTATATTTCTAAAAATCGGGAAGCAAATGGAGCGCAGCACCATAATCCTTCTGTCTGTGCGTGCACATGCATATTTTTGGATGAACAGATGGTAACGCTTTTGAGATATCAGGGCTAACTCGGGGCTCGTATAGTTCGTAGTATTGCTTCACTGAGTCATCAACTTACCTGTAAGAGCTGTGACGGAGGAATTGAGCCATCAGACTCCTGACAAAAAGCCACCATCTGCTCCGGAAAAAAGTTCTGGATGGAAAAGATACACGGAGATCGCCAGTGAGCGACAGACAAAGAGACAAAGAAAAAGACAGAGGCACTACAGACCACTTAGGATAGTGTTTCTCTATCCAGAATGTGTGTGTGCGTGTGTGTATGGGATGTGTGAGTGTTCAATCAACACAAGGACTAAGAGCCAAAGTGGTGCGGAGACAGAGAGAGAGAGGGCACTCCAGCCCTCGGAGTAGATGCAGTATGATCTCACCCGCTGATGTAATCCCCTTTAACCAGCAGCGCTACTCTTAGCGTGATTGACAAGCCGTGGCCAGCACTCCTGTGTTTTACTGTGCTCATTACCACAGAGCTGAGGTCACCTGCTGGCTCTGATACACACCTAAATCACCCACAGCAAAAATGTCACCGTATACCCGGCCAGAACGCAACAGCAACAGCCCCACGCTGTGTCCACATCGCCAGAAAAGATGCCACGCGGGCCGCTCGGCGCCGAGTCGCTGGCTGCCAGAAGTAGGGACGTGTACGTCTTTAAAAAAGGATGAACAGCTTTGCATTTTGAGATTTTAGCACTTGTCTGAATAAAGGATAAAGGGATACTGATTAGTTTTAACTGAAACCGTTAGCTTCTTCCAGGAGGAATGAAACGGGAAACGCAGATGGTGTTGCTAAAACACCTTAGCATTGCCATTTACCCATCATGTAATGCAAGCTTAAAACCCCAGCTGCGACTATTTGTCTTATTGATGATTTCTGAATAGAAAAATGAGTAAAAGGTGATTTAAAAACCCCGAAAACACAAAAATCCACTAATTTTTGGCTAAAATGATTAAACACAGAGGTGCTGGCTGCTAGCAACAAATTTGTTGCTGCATTCCAAAAACATCAAAAGATGAAAAACCTTGTGAACCCCAATTCTCTCTCTCTCTTTGTGTGTGTGTGTGTGTGTGTGTGTGCTGCTGTGTCTACGTGGCTCTGTGGGGGCTGCGTGCTAAACCGAGGCAGTCACAGAAAGGTCACTCTAGGGATGCAAGAGACTCACCAGGGGGTTCCTGAAGAATTCATATTTGGCATAGTTCTTCCTGAAGAGGAATTTACTGTCACCGCTCATGGAGGCTTGAACCTGAACCACCAGCTCGTGGTCCTCCACACATCTCTCTGAATGAGGGCACAAATACAGGCAATGTTAAAAAAAGAAATTGCCCTCCAGGGACGGCGTCTGACAGAAACCGTCCGGTTTTAAATCTGCGAGCGAGGCTTTTAGGGCTCATTTGTATACTAAAAAGATTTTCATGTCAAAAACACTGTTCATTGTTCTTATTTAGATTCATTTTAGGGACTCATCCACAGCATAACAAGCAGCTCTTTTGCATGCATTTCCACTTTTTTTCCCCCTCCTGTGTTGACAGCATATTTGGAAGTGTCCTTGTCACTAAAGGACTTACTGTGAGCTGTAACTGCATCCTCTAGCAGGATGAACAAAACAGCTTTTGAGGCGCTGAACCTGAATGTAATTCCAGTGAAATGTGCCATACACTGGAACCGCCGAAGGATATTTTTATTTTAAAGTCTCTCACAGAGTCACAGAGTATTAATAACCTGTTCACATATAAGAATAAATATAAGAACCTTTTGTTTGCTTGCAGCCAATCAGAAGAATGCTGGCTTGTTTCAGATAGAGAATGAACAAAGATAATAATAAGGATTATTTTGAACTGTGATTCATGGAAAGCTGCTATGCTAGAATCCATGAATTAAAAACATGCAGAGATCCATATAAGTCATCTCCAGCAGGAATTTAGCTACATTAACCCCCAAATCAGCATTGTGTACAATGACGCAGCAAGAAATAAATAAATTTTTTTTAAAAACATCGCCTGTTACTAAGAGACGGGCGAGGAACTAAGAGGTTAAATGAGGAGGGGCGGTGAAAAAGAAGAAGCGCTGTGAGGCAGGGGAGGGAGGAGGTGAAGGTGGCGGTGTTGGAGGAGGAGGAGGGGGGGGTTGCAGGAAGATGATGTCATTTATTTAGGCTGATTGCTGAGAGCAGCAAAGCCATAAGCAAAGTACAAACCACAGACAAACACACAACCACACATTAAAGGCTCAGATAGACCTAACCTGCTCACGGTGCACCACTGAGGCCCACTTACTTTCTTTGCGTGTGTGCGTGTTTGTGTGTGTGTGTGTCCTCGTCTATCTTGAAGTTGGGCATATGATCTCAGAGTGAGGCAGGTAAGAATTTGATAGTGGCGGGATGTTCCAGTTAGACATGGACGAGCATGCAGGGTTCTCCTGTTTCACTGAGGCACAAACACACATTTCTAAACTGAAGCTGTACTCCTTTTTTTTTCTTGCTTAGCTCTGGCTGTAGTTAAGGGGTGGAAATGTCTGGACTCTGCGCGCGTCCGCTCGTGCACGCCCGCGTTGGCTACAAGCGGGGGAATTTCCTGTGGACAGTCAGGAAAGGGCTGATTGGCTGGAAAGGCTAGGGGCTCGTCCAATAGAGACTGGCGATTGGTTCCTCGCGGCTCTGGTATGACGCTTCAGTCCAGGCCTCTCCACCCTCCACCCCCACCTTCTGTCTGTCTCTCTCTTTCTTTCTCCCTTCATCTCTCCTTCCCTTCTTCCCTCCCTCTCCTCACCTCACATTCCATCGCTCCGGTGCACTTTTTTTTTTTCCCCAGAAACGCAGATCAAGCAGGAAAGCACAAAGCAATCCTTTGACTCTAAAAATACGACTCGAGAGGAGGAAAGCCTCATTGAGGACAAAGGCAGACCCAGAGAAGAAGAAGAAAAAAAAAAAGTAAAGCTTCAAAAGGGACACACGGCAAAAGTGAAGAAGCGAAGCACGAGTCCTATGTTTTCCTTTTTTTCCCCCGCCCCCCCTACCCTTTTTTTTTCTCTCCCCCCCCCCCCCCC
>VUQG01021020.1:8560-20227 GCA_015106755.1 Etia nguti | reverse complement strand
GACAGGAGGCTCAGCAGGGGGAAGGAAGGGCAAGGCTGTGACACACACACGCGCACACACACACACACACACACACACACACACACACAGAGTCTCTCAAAGTGACGCTAAGAGCCGAGGTTGAGGCGTGTGAACCGGAAAAGGGCGCCTGTCTTGCCGGAGCCAGCAGACGGATTCAGAAGGTCCAGAGAGATCCGACCTGCAGATGTTCCCAGCCGTATTCCCGGCTCTGCCACGGGAAGTCTGCACTCTGTCCGCAGCATCCTGGAGACGCCGCTCACCTCGTTCTTCCACAGCAAAACATGTCTGTCACATGTCTGCATGTGTTTGTAAATGTGATTGATGATGATTCCACAATAACACACACATATGTACTGCCAGATAACCCCGGCTGAGTTGTTGTGTAATGGATGAAAAGGACGTGCGCAGCCAAAGTCAACACATGCTGCTCTAAACTGCACAAAACAGGCCAGTAAGCTGGTTTTAAAACAGACACACACGGTGTGTCTGTCCCACTAACACAAATGCAATATCTAATTAACTGTACAATTAACATGAGCAACAAAAATGTAGCCAATCACTTGACCGCATGTGCCTCTACCAAATCAGCTGTGCCAGCACGCAGCTGGTGCAGGTGGCATGCATGTAGGTGAACTTACGTGGTTGTCAGAGGTCTGTATGGGGCTCAGAATAGGGGATCCAGTTGGGCTGCAGAGCTCAGGGAAAGGGTTGGGGATGGCTGGCAGCGAGGCTGGACGCAGCTGGTGCTCTTCCTGCAGGTTCCTGCAGAGGGAGACACACATTCATGACACTGCCTCAGGTTACCAGTGAGAGACTAACACTGGAGGATGTATACACATGATTATGGGTGTCATTTGGGTATAATAAGGAATAGAAATCATCATGCTTTAAGCTAAAAAGTTAATCTAATGTCTTTTTAAACCTTTTAAAAAGACATTTAAATTCTAGCTACGGTAATTTATTCACACAGATTAGCAGAAGCTGTCACAGGCTCACTCTGTTCAGTGTCATTCTGAATAATAACACTTTCAAACAGGGCACACTGATCTGGATATTCTGTTAAAGTTCAGACCCGCTTAAGTAAGACAGTTGGTGCTCACTGACCACTTGACAGCCTCGGGCCTAGATATTAATCCACATCTGTCTAAATAAACAACAAGCATTTCTCTTTAAAATAACTTTATCATGTTTAAATGCTGTCAGTTACTGCACGTTTCTTTTAAATCGTTATATGTTTCCGAGCTTGCTTTGCACTCGTGGTGCAGGTATGTTCAGCACATTATAACCCATACTCTGCATAATGATGATGAAGATGGTTAAAATATTGAATTGCATAGACTTATAGCTCTGTCGGGTCCTGTTTATTTTATCTGCAGTAATTTATATACAGTAGAGTTTACATTGCATTGACCTGACCTACCTGTTGTCCACTTGCCTGGAAAGCCTGAGGAAGAGAGAGCAGTAGCAAGAACTGCCAACGAACAGAGCAGTTGACAATAACAATGGAGATGGCCTTAAGTCAGAAAAAGCAAAAACAGCATGAAATGAAGGATCTGGGATGAGGGTGGGTTGCAAAGCACCTTGGACAGGCAGGGATTAATGTAAGCAAGTGACTACCTTTAGGTAATGCTAGTCCTTTAATCTCTTTTAATAGACACATTTGTTATGTGTACTCATTTATTAACTTGTTTTGATCAGGGCGTTTTTGTTTGTGCCATGTGTGGCCAAAAAGGAAACTGCAGTGCCATCTGGTGGGCAAACTATGCAACATCAACGCTCATAACATTGTTGAAGGGTGTTTGTAATTTTAACTTCTCGGCTGTTATTAACGTCAATGTCGGTCAATAACATTAAATCCTCTCATCATCTGTCGGGTTCTAACTATTACATTTGTAATATTTCTTGGTTTGTACATATTTATGTCCCATCCCACCCTATTTGGAAATTGTGGAAACCGATACCCTGACGACCTAAAAATACAGTAACAGTAACATCAAAACACTGGTATTAACGAAGGTTCTGGGTATTAATGTCCTGGTCAGCTGGGATCTTTCTCCCATATTCCAAAGACAAGAATCTTAGGTTAACTGGCAATGCGGGGGTACCAAAGGGCTTAAAGTGAATGAAATAACACACTGTATGAGTGCAGTTAATCTATGTAAGTGTTTATTGAGTCTACTGTATCTGAAGGTCTGGTGAGCAGGAATTCAAGTAGAGTGAGGGAACACTGGAGGCAGATCGGTTGCCTGATCACCTGGTGTACCAGCCAGATTTTTAAAAACATGAGCAAACTGTGTGGGCCAAGCAGTCAGATTGCAGTTTAGATCCACACAATGGGAAATGCTCATCATCTCAGTTGGACTTCTATTTCATTAGTGTGTAAGTTCACTGACAGTGATTAAAAGCAGTCAGTTTTCTTGTATGTATACGCATGCTGTGGCCAGGAAAGCTGATTCAGATTAAACCCACAGAGAAGTTCAACACACATATTAAATGTGGCAACACAAAAAAACAATATATAATATCTCTGCAACTACAGAGTTACCAGAAGTTAGGATCAGTGCCATTAATTCAGTTTCAAATGAAACATGGTCATACTCTCCCTTTCTGTTCCTGATCATGGCCTTTAATAGTGGCCAGAAAAAAAGGGTTTCTGCAGAAAATTGTGATTTCACAGTGAGGCTGACCTTTAACCTTTTGGATATGAAACGTCATCACTCGTCCAAGGTGTTCCTGAGATATCATGTTTACAAGAATGGCACAGACAGACAGACAGACATATAACAACAGAGGGTTCTTTCGATGGCAGTACTGCGTTATCTTTTATTCATATCTTTATTTCTGCAGGTGTAGCAGCGCTATCAGCCGTCTTTATCTTGAACATAAACCAGTGAGATCAATGTAGAGGCCCAGGTTATGAGTACTTACCTGACAGCTTTGATGTGCATGGGTTGAGAGTGTCTCAGCCTTTCTCTGGAGGGGGAAGAAGGGGGCAGCAGCGGGGTGTGGCGACGGTTGTGTCCTAGGTAGGAAGTGTGCACCTGATGGTGGTGGTGAGGGGCGTGGCCATTGTTTAGAAGAACCGCCGTGTCTGCCTGTGTGGAGTACACACTCTCCATAGAGGAGTTCATGTCATTCACCAGCTGCTCCAGATCCACGTCATCATCTGTGGATGCAGGTGGACAGCGGGATGGGAAAAGGGAGAATGAAATGAGTGACAGTGATGCATTACATCTACAAGCACCTGACAGTCATCAAAATCATCCCCCACACACTCTCAGTGTATTTTAACTACAGCAACCAAAGTTAGTGATGAAGAAAACACAGCTGCAGAATCACAAGCAGGACAGTGAAGCGAAGGAAGGGTGGCGACAGTGCTGCAGCACCCCCTGGTGGATGACAGGACTACAAACTAAAATATACATTTTTTCAAAAGTTATTTTTCACATTCTATTGCACGACATTTTTATTTTAAGCAGGTTGGGTTATAGGCTCCATTATGAAAATGACACAGCATGCTCACCACACTTGGAAGTGTGGGAGACAGCCCGGGTATCAGGGCCGCTACCAAAGGGGTCAGAAGGGGGCACTGGCCACCCCCCAAAATTTGCTGGGCCCCCCCAGTGCCCCCCCCCCGGCAAGACTGTCCTATGTTGGTAATAATTTTAATAGAGACACAAGAAAACAGAGACTCTCTCACAAGAGAGAGGAAGACACGCTATAATGAGTTGAAACATTAACTTGATGTTTATTCCTGCTTAAAACAGATCATCATGGATTTTAAAATATATTGTACTTATTTTCAGTGATATCAACTTTAATAGTAGGAAATTAACTAGACTTATAAATATTTTCTTTCTGTCTTTTTTGCTATTTTTTGGCAACAGCACAATAAAACTGGAAATTCTTTTTTGGTCTGCCAACCTAATATTTTTAGTGGCCCTCATGTGGCTACCACTATGAAAAAATTCTGGAGGCGCCCCTGCCGAGTATCTCAGCTAAACCTTTACCAGCAAGAGAAAAGGCAGCCAGTTTTTCTCACTCTAGCGAGTGGATATACAAGACACAATTAGAAGTTTCATCAAACAGAATGCCGATGCAAGAATGCTTCCGGAGGATGAGAATTGCCAACTTTTTTATACTTTCAACTCACATACCCACAGCTAACCCTATTAAAACATGTTCCCACGCCTATCTGCACAATTTTCCCGCCTTGGCAGGCTCAGCAGTTGAGATAAAAGACTCAGTATAAGATGTAAAAAAAAAAAAAAAAAAAAAAAAGAAAAAAAAAAAAAAAAAAAAAAAAAAAAAAAAAAAAAAAAAAAAAAAAGAAAAAGAAAAAAAAAAAAAAAGTAAAAAGGAAAAAAAAAAAAAAAAAAAAAAAGAGGAACCTATAAAGTCTGATTAGAGAGACAATTGTATCAGTGTACCTTTTCTTTATCTATGTCTGCAATTAAACACAGACTGGGCACTAGTTTTTACTTTGAGCAAACAGCTCATAACCTTTGTATCATGTCTACAGTACATACTGAGACAATGACACTGAATTCTCAATGGCACTTTGATAGAGTAGCAATTTAAGCAATAAAAATATTGCCAGAAAAACATCACGGCCCTGAATTTTCAAGCATGACAGCAGACAGAGAGAATGAGAGAAAGCACAGCCCTGATGTGAAGCATCATTCTTCCTTGTTTTGGATTCCTCTTTGGCTTGGATTTCATTCAATGCCTGTGTAGTACACCACCTCCCTGGCTTGCCTTTGGTCTAACTGTGTGCAACCTGTCATTCGAGGGGCTGACAAGTCTTTCTGGCAGGCGGCAGCAGAGTTTCGAACCAGCACTCGCCCACAGACTAACCGAAGCAAACTAGAGTGAACGGGCCCCTGGTCGTGCAGGTCAGATGTCGACGCCGATCTTTTACCGTAAACTGTTATTAATTAGCTAAAGCCAAGCCAGGCCAGGACTTTGGCTTCCCTCAGCGCTTTGATGCTGTTCATGTGCTACTTTCTGATGATGAATTGGTTCACTTCTTGCAGCACTCTATAATGCAAAATGGAATGCCCTCCGGGGACAGATGGAGATAATCTTGTGGACAGCAGTCATTACTAACCATTTTCCAACCTCGCAGCAATAGATTTTTCTACCTCTAAACTTTCTAAAAAGTAAATGTGCACTGTCAGCTTGTGGGGGAAAAGCCTGCTAGCGGGAGAGAAATCTTTCTAGTGAATCAAGTTTTACATAAGCTCTGTTAAATGTCCTCACAACTGTGGTCTCAGTGTGTTTCGCTATGTGTGTGTATGTGTGTCTAAAGGCCTTTGGTCCTCTGTAAGTCCCACCCCAACACCACACACAGAATTCCTGACATTCCTTTCAGAAGAAATTACAGCACTCTGGGAACGTTAACCAGGCCTGTTCATGGCACATGGTGGCCAAATGACTGGGACAAAGTAGGACATCAAAACAGACACACAGGAATGAGGATAGGACACTATGTACACTCTGCAGTGCTGATGTACATGTGCGTCTAATTAAAGAGGAGAATTTTAAAAAGAAGCGCAGCAGTGTACTGAATGTTATCAAACACTGTGAACATACACAGTGAGAGCAGGGGGGAAAGCTGCTGCACCAAAAACAACAAGAGTCGCTCATCTTAGGTCATAAAGAGGTATGCATGTCACGCGCACACACGAACATAGAGTACAGTCTGGGACATTGGGTCATTTGATGCTGGGGTTCATGAGTGGGACACGGTTGCTTGGGTGGGGGTGGGGACAAAAGAGGTTCTCGGAAAAGAACAAGACAGCGCATGAGGAGAGTCAGTCATGGTTATTATATAAAGATGTAACATAGTGTGGACTCATGATCTGCTTACAGAAGTAAAAGCAAAAGGTGTTGTCATTCGTCTCATTACTAATGCCTATGTTTTTCCTTCCATAGCATAATAAAAGTTACGCTACTTTGTGATTATTAGTAAATTTTAGCATGTTAAAACTATTACAATATGACAAACACTATACGGCTGATATAGCGCAGTCATTGTGTGCACGTTGGTGTCAGCATTTACTTTTAGAACTCCTTGTAGAGATGCTAGCATGACTAGCAACTCTGAGTTGTATCTCAAAAAAATATACTAAAATATATTACTGTGCAATACTCTAGTGCCATCAGTCACTTCTTTATATTTTGCTTCCAAGGAGCCAGACTTTCTTTTAATTGCTAAACATGCTCTTGAGCAGCCGTTCTCCAGGCTTTCTGAAGGCCTTTCAAAGTTCTTTTTTTGGACATTGGCTGCTTTTTCACTCATTTCAAGTCCAGTCCTTGTACCGGAACATTTTCAGATGAATGTTTTCGGTCTCAACGGATAAACCAGTTTTTGTCTACGCATAACACACAACCGAGCAAAGAATCTATTTTAAATTGTATCTTCCGGCACTGTTGCTAGCAGCCTGTCACACAAACACATAATCAGATGAACAATTTCCTAAAGTTATGTCCTTAAGAAGCAGGACAAATCCAGCCAAGACCTGACACAGGACCTGACAGATACATCTGGCCCTTCAGTTAATCCATTTATTGTCCCCTGGAGCCTCATCAGAAATAGACTCAGTGGAAGGGTGGCTTTCAAGAAACCATTGTTAAGGAAGAGAAATGGTGAGAAAAGTCTGAGGTATAACAAATTACACAGGATGTGTAGTAAAATCACTAGCAACAGGCTGTTGTCAATATGGATGGAGGAGATCAGAAGAGAGGTATAACAGTGACTGTCTATATCCATCCATGAAACATAGTGGAGGCTCTGTCATGGTTTGGGGCTACATTTAAGCCAGTATTGGTTGACATCTTGCACACTGAATGCAACACAATGATGAAACGATGAACACAGAAAAGTACCATCAGATCTTGACACAGATTTTTTTGTCTGATTAGCAAAGCCTTCACTGCCAGTGCAGTAAAAGCACACTTGGATAGAAAAACACAATACCAATGTATCAACCCATAGATTGGCCTCACTAGAGCCTAAACCACAACATTACTGAAGCAGTGTGGGATCATCTAGACAGAAAACAGAACAAAAGGCAGACAACATCCAAAAAAGAGCTTTGGAAGTCCTTCAAGAAGTCTGAAGAACTTAAAGTAAATTACAAGAAAGAGAGTTCAGACTTTGTTGAAGAATAAAGGTGGTCATAACGAATATTGACTTTAAAGCTCAGAAATGTACAAACTCTGTTTTCGTCTTATATGCTGTATTTCCATCTATGTTTACATGCGTTTCTCTAAATGGCTGCAGCTACTTCCCATTTTACTAGCAAATTACAAAGAAATGAGGGCAACGCAAGACTTTTGCACAGTGTTATGCATTTGGTAGGATGCTAAAACTGGGTAAGTTACTTAACATTTACTCTATTTTTCTCTCAACTGCTAATGTGTATCACTGCAATGGAAAAGGAGCGCAACAAGACTTGCAATAATATTTTGAATTTGCTCACAGGAAGATTCTTCATCATCCTAATTATTGTGTTTGAAAGGTTTTGTTCTTGCTGCTAAAAGAGGACTTTTAGAAGAAAAAAAAAAGTAGCCCAGTGCCACTTTAAGAGGATAATGATGGTATCATTGGCATTCCTCTCCCTCCCCCTGTGGCTGGCTTGGCCCACACGGGACTGCTGGCTACGGACAGGGAACCCAGAGGACATATAGAATGAAAATGTCTTCTCCGTCTCCTCCGCTAACTATAACTTGGAATGTAGATGACTCGCTGCAGCCGTCTGGCTAGCATCTGATGACAAAACCTACCATACAAACGTGGCCAGTTGAGTCCTGTAAGATCCCAAAATATACTGAATGAGTGCTCTCTGTCCCTGGCTACGACAACCTGCAATCATCGATCTCTGACAGCAGTCTAGAGGTCAGTGAAGAGAGCTGAATGTTCAGGTTTTCAAGGGCAAAGCGCAACGGAGTTCTTTTTTATGCAACAAAAACACAGGGGTTATATTTAGCATCCTTTTTGCGTTGGTACTTTCTGAGTAGGTTTTTCTTGCTGCTGCTGTTTTGTGTTTGAAAACCATTTATGTTGTCAGTGTATTTACATTTTGCATTGTTGGAGGGACAAACACTCTCAAAGTTACTTTAATGTGTACCTACAGGTGCATAAAATTAATGATTTTCTATTACAACAATGACTGCTACAGCTGTAAAAGCCTCAAGCTATCAGTCATAATCAGCAGAAATCTGCTTATTACTCAGCCGCAGGACCGGAGGACAGCACATAAATCAGATAAAAGAAAATTATAAACAAAATATTAAATCTACTGTTAATTGGTGGGCTTACATGCAGATGACAACATGTCATCAGATTGTAAGAAAAAAAACACACCTAGCATAAATGAAGGGCATGTAATCTGAGCCAGTCATGATCTAAAAATACAGCACATCCATCAGTGAGGCTGAGGTAAGGTTCAGCTACCAACCAAAGCCAGAATGAAACTGGAGATGAGTGACTTTGACTCTTGCCTTTTCTGTGAAGTGAAGTGTTGTCCTGCAAAACATTTTATCAGATAAACTATATACAGTCCTGTAATAAACTAAGTACATCCCTACTGCCTCCATAGGAATTAAGGGGGTAAGTAGCAGCCAACTGTCGCTAACCTGATTAACTGATCATCATTCCCCTTTAATAAGAGCAGAACTTTTGGCAGTTTTCTAAATGGTAAATGGACTGGTTCTTATATAGCGCTTTTCTACTCTTCTGAGCACTCAAAGCGCTTTACACAACTTGTGCATTCACCCATTCACACCCACTCATACAAGCACTTCTAAACTCAAGTGCAAACTAATGTACATTCACACACATTCATACTCCGATGGATGCATCGGAGAGCAATTTGGGGTTAGTATCTTGCCCAAGGATATTTGGCATGCAGACTAGGGGAAGCCAGGAATCGAACCACCAACCTTCCAATCAGTAGATGACCTGCTCTAACGCCTGAGCTACAGCCACCCCATGCTCTAGTCTGGAGCATGGGTTTGCATACTTTCATCTAAACAAACCACGACTTCTAGAACCATATTTGGAATAACACAGGACAGAGAGCATATCAGCACAAATAACTCATACCAAACTGTCAAGCACGGCGGTGGAAGTGTGATGATTTGGGTTTGTTTGGCACCTACAGGACCTGTACACCTCCTCTCTATACCAAAGTATTCTAGTGACAAATGTGAGACTATTTGACTGTCAGCTAAAGCTGGCCGGAAACTGGAACCTACAGCTGAATAGTGGTGGGACCTCAAGAGAACTGAAGTTAAATGATAATGTCAGAGACTGATAGTCTCTAGCAAGTCTTACGGAAAATGATTACTTCAAGTTATTACTACTAAAGGTTGTTTTGCAAGCTCCTAAATCATGTACTTAGTTTTTCTAGTATTGCATAGAGCCCCGTGAATTATATAGACAGATATCAAGAGAGGTAAGTACACTGCTGAAAAAACAAAGAAACACTTTTTAATCAGAGTAAAACATCAAATTAGTTAAACTTCTGGGACACTGATTCAGTCAGTGAAGTAGCAGAGGGAGTTGTTAATCAGTTTCAGTGGTTTCAAATCAGGAATGGTTTTACAGGTGGAGGCCACTGACATTTTTTTCCTCCTCATCTTTTCTGACTGGTTTTCACTAGTTTTGTATTTGGCTAGGGTCAGTGTCATTACTGGTAGTATGAGGCGATACGTGGAGTGTAGAGAGGTTGCACAGGTAATCCAGCTTGTCCAGGATGGCACATCAACACATACCATTGCCAGATGGTTGCTGTGTCTCCAAGTACAGTCTCAAGAGCATGGAGGAGATTCCAGGAGATAGGCAGTGACTCTGGGAGAACTGCACAGGGTTGTCAAATGCCCTTAAACTATCAGGAGGGCCGATATCTGTTCCTTTTTGGAAGGAGAAACAGGATAAGCACTGCAGAATGACAGAATGACCTCCAGCAGGTCACTGGTGTGACTGTCTCTGACGAAACAATCAGAAACTGACTTCATGAGGGTGACCTGAGAGTCCGACATCCTCTAGTGGACCCTGTGCTCACTGCCCAGCACCGAGGAGCCTGATTGGCATTTGCCATAGAATACCAGAATTGGCAGGTCCACTACTGGCGCTCTGTTCTTTTCACGGTTTAAAGCAGGTTCACCCTGTGTAAAGACATTGAAGTGATTCTTTAATTTGTTTGAACAGTGTATTATTTTGTGTACAAAGTATATGATCATATGTTACATAACTGAAGGGCTGAACTATTTAGCTGCATGTTATCAGCTGGGTTTGGGAAATGAATGCATATACTGCTTATTGGCCATGTCTATTGGTGATAAATTTTTTCAGGCCAGTTTTGCTTTATTTTTATTGCTGTACTTGAGAATTCAACTTGGTAAATGTTTTAAAAAAAAAACAAAGAAAAGCTACCGAAACTAGCAGCATAATTTCACTGGTTCCTTGTGGAGACTTGTTCCTTGTTGGTTTGTTGAGTTACTATAAAAAGTTGTGCACAGACTCTGAGAGATTCTTGTGTCTGTTGAGCGAATGCATTTACATTTGCATTATCTTGACCCCATATTTAATTGCAGCAGTTACGCTTTACAAGCTATCACTGAGAACAAGAAAAGACTCCGGAAGTGCTGTTTTACTGTATAGTGTGTGATAGTGGCAAACGGCTAATCACTCCAGTGGCGTCACTGCCTGGAAAAGAGTATGAACCTGCTGACTTCCTACTATCTACAACCCTGACCCACAGACCTAAGGCTTGCTTACTATGAACTCCCTTCTGCCCTGAACTGTTTGACCTATAGACCTATGTAAGCACCCATTCACTTAATGTGAAACCATGTTTACAATGCACTTACACGAGCATGACCAGCAAACAGCAGAAGTGAAGCCAGTCCAATAAATCACCAAACCAAAAGAAAAAAAAAAAGCTAATCCTCAGGATAACCACCCGCCAAGAAGAATTCCCAAGATTTTCCTGGAAAGGTGAAGGGATTTCTGGAAATATAATGGGGGCAGATTTAATACCGAGGCACCGTGGGGAAGGGAAGGGTTCAAAATAGTGCAGAGCAGCAGTAGAGGGAGGGGGGGAGTTTAAAATTTGTCAATAACCTCTCCATCTGGAGAGCATAGCATGTAGTGATGGAGGGAGACAGTGTCCTAGATGGAGATGGAGATAGAGCAGGAGAGAGGAGGGGGATTTCTAGGAAGACAGGAAGACTGTTAAGAAGGCCAATAAATTGGTTTTGATCCCATAAAGAAAGGTATGAAGAAAGGAAATGACAAAAGAAATATAGATGGAAGAATTTCATTAATCTTTCGGAACATACCAGAAAAGACCAATGGTAATAACCACAGTCAATATAATCCAACTTAAATTTACCAATTTTCTTGAATAAATCTGACATAGGTTCAAGAAGGAGAAGAGAGAAGAGTTACCATGGTGATGTGGCAAATTCTGACTGGCTGAGCGCTGAAAGCCAGGAACAATAAGCTCGTCAGGCCTGCGAGTGGAAGTGCGGTCCATCCTTTCCTGTCAAAAAAAAAAAAAAAAAAGAAAAGTAAAGAAAAAAAAAAAAAAAAAATAAAAAAAAAAAAAAGAAAAAAAAAGAAAAAAAAAAAAA